>BFEA01000017.1:570221-592158 GCA_003427395.1 Chara braunii | reverse complement strand
TTTTTTTTTTTTTACAGTTTTTAATTTTTTCGTTTCAGCCCCCCTCGTTTTCCCAGTTTGGTCGTGCCTCAACGGCTCACGAACAGGGAAGGGGAAAAAAAAACCTATGTTACCGAACGTACACGTACGGGGCCTTTCCGTACGGAACGTACAGATAATATATGTACGGGAACCTGTACGCCCCCGTCTGACCCGTACGAAAAAAAAAAAAAAAAAGTTCTTCCGAAAAATATGTCATGTAAAATCCCAAGACAAGCAACATTTGCCGGAGCACCATCTGCAGATTCTAATTAGAATTGGAGAAAAAAAATAAAAACAGTAAAAAAAAATTAAAAAAAGTCATATGGGCCTTGAGTACGAGTAGCGTACAAGAAATGAGTACAACTTGTACTCGTATGGGGGTGAGTACGAATCGCAACGTAGAAAAAAACGAAACAAAAGAAAAATAAAAAAATTACCTGAACAGTCACAGAAGCAACAATGGCTTGGCCACTGCATGGGGGATGTATTCTCCCACTTTCAGGTGGGAGATTCATTCGATTTTGCTTATCCTATGGTTGGCTTTCTTCGTTGAGGAGCCAACCTTAGGTAGGCAGGTAGGTAGGTAGGTAGTCCTCTCTTCTCTCTCTCTCTCTATCTCTCTCTCTCTCTCTCTCTCTATCCCTCTTTTTGTACCTAGACTCCATAAACGCCCGGTTTATGCATTTGCAGATTGTCGGGCTCCAACCCCCTGATGAGTCGGTGAAACCCGACGAAACAGTCTGGCACAGCTATCCGTTCGTTCAAACGAACGGGTATCTAAAAAAAAAAAAAAAAAAAAATCTAAACTAAATCTAATAAAAAAAATCTAAAAAAAAGGTGAAAAAAAAAAAAAAAAAAAAAAAAAAAAAAAAAAAAAAAAACTCACCGAATAAAAAACGGTTGCTCGTTGAAAACGGGCGCCTTCTAAAACATGCTGAGGACTACAGTCCTCAACTCTCTTCCTGGGGGCGCCACCTGTCGCGCCGTGGAATTCTCATGGGTGAGCCCACGATCTATTGGAATACGGACCCAGGTTTCATTCCCTGCGGGGAATCGAAAAAAAAAATTCTCGACTTAGGCGTGTCATCCTTGCGCAGGGGCCATTCTAATCTCGGCGCGACTGATTTCAGCCGCGCGATCTTGAAGATCGCACAGCTGAAATCGGCCGCGCCCACCCAAATTTCGTGGGCTGCTCCAAAAGGAGCTAGCCCGTAGTGCAGTTAGTCAGGTTCGATTCCCATGTCTGCGGGGTGATAATCTGGCGACGGTACCTATTGGGCTAGCTCCTTTTCACATCAACAAAGGAGCGACCCTTCTATATGAAGGGTTTCTAACGCCCAGCGGGCCCGTTTTTAGCGCCTAGCAGGCCGTGCCTGCTAGCCTGCTCACCACCGTGGCCGGCAGGCAGGACCGGCAGCGGACAGGCTTAATAGCAGCCCTACCTAGCCGGCCCTGACGCCTTCGCCCCTAGTCCTCGGCGCAAAAGCCCTATGGACCCTAACCCATTCATTCACGCCGCGGTCCATCCTTACCGATGTGTCCCATTTTTAGCCCCCTTAGGCTCTGAATCGCGCGACTGTTATAGGTAGACTAGGTTTAACTTTAGTTTTCCCATGACTGCACACTACTGCGGCCTCGTCGAAAACCCACGGATGACAGTGCTGACTCCCACTATCCCGCACGGACGTCGACGTCGTCTTACGTCGACAACGTCAGGTTCTAAAAAGGTTTAGGTCTCTCATTCATAGCACTGGTCTGAATAAACTTTTGGCAAACGTCAGTCTCATCAAGTCCTTCAATTCAATGAAAAGATCAGACAACGTCTGACATTGAAAAATCCTGGCAAATACCCTTGTGAGGGTATTTGCCCCGACTGCTTTCCGAGGCCCCATTGAATGACGTCCCCGTCATCCACCCTATATTAATCAATAATATAGGGCTCTCTGGATTCTTATGGAACTCCTTTAAACAAAACTTCTTTCAATCAAAAAATAAGCCGAAGCTTATAACCAAAATCCGAGTTATTGCCTTGGTAATCTAAAATTCAATCATCCTTGATCGGAATGGTACTAGATATAGACTCTGGCAAACCTTTCACCAAAACCTGAATTTCATACCGGTTCAAGTTTCAGAATCAATAAAATATTCAAGGAACTTTGTCTAAATGGTCCCAGCATCATCCCACTGGCGGCAATTCTAAACATCATTTCAGTCTCTCAGAATGGTACCGGGAAAAGCCTCCGGCTTGCCTTCTAAACCCTAGTCGGTTAACATTTTTATTTATCTAAAAGAGTCAGGCTTAACCCCCTGACGGGTCTTTCAAAATAAATAACCTCATGGGTGACTCAGACAGAATCTGAACCAACCATTCATGAGAGAAACCATTTATCAAAAGTCCTTGTCCAGGTTTTGTATCCCACTTCAATTACGAGTCATCACACATGATATTTTTCCTGCATGCCTTGTAATATGCGTCGAGGAGTGGTGTAATCCTCAAGGGATAATATCTCGACGTCAAGCCCCGCTTTAGACTCGAGCCTCACCACCTTGCCTCTGATTCCAGTATCATGTGTTTGCTAGTCCCCTATCTACGAGGTTGAACTATCCTTTCTATATGACCCAGGCTGGTCAGACCCGGTCATAGAGGCGAGGTGACCCCATTCGTCACAAGTCCAAGGTGACCACTCCTTTCCCCATGACGAGCGGCAGTCGTCACCCTCACAAGCAAGATTCCGACAATCACAATAATACCTTCCTCCCTTTCAATGATCGTGTAGCCACCCTCCTTAAAAAGAAAAAGTGACAGAATCCCACTATGGACCAGGAACTAAGTTCCGGCGCATTTCTCACTACCATCTACGGGGCTCACTGCATCAGGACTCATCATAATATGATAACTAAAACATTACGAAAGTTCTAGGCTATGATAAATAATTGCATTACATGCCTTGTGAATAACTCACAGAGTCATCCTTCAAGCCATATAATGCAAATTACATATCATTTTCCTAGAACTTTTTACAACGAGAATATACATCAAATAACAATATACATTTCCACAGAGAGTTCCATACATTCCAGTCCAAAAATATTCATAAATTTGCATTGCATCATATTTCATCGGAAAAGTTACACGCAATCATCAAGAAACAGATTTCTTATTGAAAAACCCAAACACAAATTTACTAATAGGAGTCGCAAAATTTTATTAATTATACAAAACATGGAACTATAAGTCTCAAAATTAAATTCAAATCCCAAGAGTCCAAAGTTATAAATCCCTTGTCTGGCCTCGGAACCAGTCAGCAATTAGTGATCCCAAAAGAAATAAAAGAGGAAAGGCAAGTCCTGAAAAGAAAAAGAGACTTATACCAATAAAAAACCATTTTATTAAGTCCTTGGAATAAACTTTCTCAAATGTAATCCTGACACCCAATTTCGACCTCGAGCCCCATCAATCTCTTCGATCTCTTAAGCCTCATGCTCAGACTTCCTGATAATACGATAGGACCCCAACCATCGGCTGTCCAATTTCCGAGACCATTGTTTTTCGAAGGACGAATCATAAAGAAGTACGATATCCCCTACTTCCAATGGTTCCTTACGAACACGAGACCCCTTATCCTATCTTTCCTTGTCGGCCTGTCTACTCTCTAAAGTAGAGGCAGCGACCTCCTCAACCCTTTCCACAGTGATCATTACTTGTCTTGCCCTTAATTCTAATAACTCTTCCGTTGAAAGCTTCGTTTGCAAATCCCGCTTTCTCTAAGTGGTCAGAAAACTTTCGATTGAAAAAGTTGCATGACGCCCAAACCACAATGTGACCGGAGCGTATCTAGTTGTCCGCTTTATGGTGACATTCTCAACAAAGAATGCCGTTCTTACATATATTTGTCATCTCGAAGGATCATCTCCGCACCATTTTGCCAACAAATTTGTTAGAGTGGCATGTCCACGCTCAACTGACGCATTGGCCTGGGGATGTGCCCTTGTAGTATCGCTAAAGCTTACTCCAAGTTTCTTCAGAAGCGTCTGCGCCTCCCCTGCCTGAAACTCACCACCTCGATCCATGACAATTTCTCGGACAAACGGATACCGGAGATAATATTCCTCAATGCATTCTGCTAAAACATGTCCAGTACGCTCGCGAATAGCACAACCATCAACGAACCCAATCATATTATTCCTTGCATTGAAGATATATCTATACCTATTTATCCCAGGCGGCATGACAAATAGATCAAGGTGTACTACTGCTCCCGGCTCAGCGACATAGCGTGGATTAAGAGGTTCAACATAACGCAGATTAGATCGTTTTTGGCAAGGAAGACAAAAGTTACAGAATTCATTCACCATTTTGTTCATTCCTTCCCAAAAATAAAGATGTTGAATTTTTTTCAAAGTGACTTGCGCCGATCTATGTCCGCCTGCGACCCCATCATGCGAAGCTGCAATCACATCAAGTTGTCGCGCAACCCCACATACCACTCTCTTCGGGATACCATCGTTGGACTTCTTGAAAAGATGACCATATCGTACAACAAAATATTTGCTCTTCTGGCGAACAACTGGATCCACCTCATCCTCCTTCAACTCACCATTCAACCATATTCCCATCAATCTGTACTCCCCATCATACTCTCCTTCTTTGAAAGCTTCTCTGATCTCACTGCCTTTTGCTTCTTCATTCATCATTTTCAGGCGGTCCTCGTGAATTAGAGAATTCACAAGGAATGACATCTCTCCAGTGACCCTGAAAGTCTTATCAGCCTGTTCATGCCCATACTCAATCGTCAGTGGCTCTTTGATGAGTTCGACTTCATCAGATAAAGCCAAGTTCATCATTTGCTCTGATGTTCTTTCACCCCATGGGTCTTCCTCAATGAACGGCTCCTCAATCACAAGTTCTGGTCGCACATGATGGAAACAAGGAGCATTCCAGATGGTTTTTCCATGCCGGGTTGTTGCATCCGTCGAATAATCGTATGAGTTAGTACTCAACTGTGACTCTTCTCCTTCGAGGAACCCATCGACAGGAACTAAATCCTCAGCCTGATCCGTCGATGAGTCCCAATTAGCACGACTCAATCCATCTGCTCGATTCTGAGTGCCTGAAATGCGCTCAATCTCAAAATTGAACATCCAAATATACGTCAGCCATCGAGCAATGGTTGGATCAGAAGGAGAATAGTTCTTCAATGATTGAGTTAGAGCTGTAGGATCAACTCGCAGAATGAACCGCCTGCCAAATACATAATATATGAAAATGCGCAGACAGTGAAGCATAGTGAGAGTTTCCTTCTTAAACTGGGAGTAATTCCGCTCAGTAACATTCAGAGTTCTGCTCTCGAATCTCAATTGCCGCTCCCATCCTTCCTCATCCTTTTGGACCAAAACTCCTCCCAAAGCGGTAGGACCTGCATCAGTCTCGATGATGAAGGGACGACCTTCAGCATCATCAAAGCAAGAAATTCCCAAGATCAGGCCGCCTTCTCGAAACTCAACTTTCATATCCTCAACGGCTGCCTGCTGCTTTGATCCCCATTCCCAGATCTGACTCTTGTGTACTAATTTCCGGAAGTGTTTCACCCTCGCTGCGAACCTGCGAGTAAAAATACGCCAAAATCCGTATGTCCCGAGGAAGCTCCGAACGTCGGTAATAGATTTGAAGGGAGTCGGCCACTCCAAAATTTTATTCGTCTTTTTGGCATCTGGCCGACGACCCTTTTCGTCACAAAGGAATCCCAGTATTACCGCCTTTCTCATGCCATGCCTCGGTTTAACCCCACTAGCAGTAAGGTTATATTCCTTCAGTTTCCTCAGAACCATTTGCACATTGCTGATGTGTTCCCATACGAACTTTCGAACGCCAGGTAAAACTTCAGTCTCATCCTTGACTCGAGGTCTTGGGATGGCCAAATCATCGATATATGGAGAAGTCACGTCCGGACAAAATGGCTGCATGACTCTCATCATATATCTCTGCACAATTGCCACGACATTTGTCCAACCCTGTGGAGCCGCGCACATATGAAGCAGTCCCCGAGGCGTATGCATTGCCGTCATAGGTCGATCCGCTGTGTACAGCAGAAACTGATCATACCCCGAGTACAAATCAATTAGGGTGATGATAGGCCGGCCTGCACAAGATTTTGAGAGTTGGTCGGCGTTCGGAAGTCCGCCTGCATCTCGGACTGTCGCGAAATTCAATTTCTGCAGGTCCTGAACCCATCGCAAAACACCGTTCGGCTTGATAAAGCAGAACCAAGGAGACGCATATGACCCATACGAATAGTCAACCACTTTGGTCTGAACCTTACCATCAAGATAATCAACCACCTTCTGGTGATAGTCCGGATTCGGATATCGTGAACCTTTCACATTCCATGACTCATGCGGTACCGTATGGATCCGGATCATTGGAATCATATCGACGTCCAACCTTCCACGCTCATCATCATCAAAAGCATAAACCAGATGAATTTTCTTCATAACGTCGATAAAGAATTGGGTTTCCTCCTTGGTGAGGAGGTCATCCTGTCCAATGATCATCTCCTTGACCCTCTCATCTGTCAATCGACACGGTCCCTTCTCACCCTTCTCTTTCAATGTTCTGATCCACTCGCGTTCTTCCTTGTAATACACCTCCTTTTCCGGAGTGATCAAAACTGACACTGGTCGCACCTTCTCTCCTACTTTCTTATACTTCCTCTTGGACCCAACGTTGAACTTCCGTCCCCTAAAAAAAACTATTGCCGGGCCAATGGCAGTGATTCCTCCTTACGAGATTCATTTGGCCGATAAACAAGATGCATGGTCCCTGCACATTCTTTGTCGACCACAACCTTCATCAAGGCTTATATCAGGTTTGGATCAATTGCAAGATGGGTTGCTGCGAAATCGATTGTCTGCGAGATACTTGGCAATGTTAACGAAAACTGTTGATGATTCCCTTCCTCCTCGATCGCCTCTTTCTCTCTCCTGAACTTCTCAGACTCTAAGAAGGTATATGATTCGGGATTCAATCGGTTCCTTGAATTTGCTGGTCCAGTATTCGCGCACTTTACCACTTCATAATAGCCGCAAACCCGATCACACAAAGCTACAAACTTGGTGCCGTCATGCTTGTTGAAGATTATGCTCTCTGTGCGACATTGAAAAGATCTTCCCAAAAGTACGTCGTGCTCAACCTTTGGCAATAAATAAAAGTACGACGTCGCCTTTACCTTCCCAACAGTGACCATCACGCCACTAGCAGTACTACCGCAAAATGGAGTTGCCCCGCCGACTCCAATCAAAAATTCAAAGTCATTGCGATTGATCTGAATCCCAGCTTCAATCGCATGCGTTTCTCTCATGATGTTCATTTTGGCCCCATCATCTACGAGAGCAGAGAACTCTTCACGACCGATTTGAACTTTTATGAGACAAGTGACCACACATCGCCAATCCATCTTTGTCCCAGGAGACGCCCAGTTAGCTTCCGGAGGAATGATCTCACTTAGCTTAACTGTCATGACTTTCTTCCGAGTCATGCGCTGCTTAAATTCCTCGCGAAGCTTCGGCGATACAGCAAGAATCTCCTTTAGGGTAACCAAATCACGCTGGCTTTTCAGAATGCGATCCACAAGCTGTTCAAAATCAATCCATTTTTCGACAGGGATCGTGTATATATTCTTCTTTTGGCGAGGTTCCTTTTCTTCGAGCTGGGTCTTTCCTGCTTCCGAAGCTCTTTCCATAGCTCTCTGCTTTGCTAGCAATTCATCCTCTGCTCGCAATCTTTCATCCTCCTCATCTTCATCCCCTTCCTCTACCTGAATAGGTTCCTTTTTCTGAGGTTCCTTTGAACTTTCTCCTGGCGCAGGCTGCGATTGTGAGGTCTTCCTTCCCTTCCTCATCTGCACCATAATGGTTGACATCCCTCGTTTGAGTACAGGTCTGGACATTGTCATTGGCCGAGTCATCGGCGTTGCTTCAGGCGCCGAAGTAGTCGCAGGTGCTGACCCATCGTGACCTTCGTTCCCCCATCCACCAAAAAGGAACACATTAGGAAGGTTCGACCAGACTACTTCCATATCAACACATAACTGAACAATAGAATTTCGACACTTGCCCAGTTTCCTGGTCACCTTTCGCGCCCGATGAGCAATTTCCTCTTTTCTTCCCTTCAACTCTTCTTCGTTTTAGCCACTGATCTCCAAAGAAGCCATTGTTTCTTCTAATTCAAAAAGGCTTGCTTCTTTAGGAGAAGCTAACCGGAACGTAGCCGGAAGAGGACGACTCATCCGTCGAAATACCTCCTTTCTCATTCCTCCTTCAATATCCTGATCGATGAGATTTCCCTCGAAGTCAAAGAGTTCTCCTCGAATCGTCGTAAAGACGATTTGGTCTTTCTCATCTTTCGCGAGGATTTGGCAGAAACGAATAACATGTCCTTTCATATCACAATACTTGCAGACGTAGTCCTGCCAGTTTCCTTGTCCGCCACCGTTTCCGCGACCTCTACCACGACCTCGACCACCCTGTGGTTGATTCTGTTAACCTTGGCCTTGTTTCCCCTGACCAACTTGCTGCTCACTGCTTCCATTCCCTCCATTCTTACTATTTTCTCCTTGTTTACGAGAAGTACCCTGCCCTCCTCGTATCTGATTCAAGGTTTTTCTTTCAGCCTTGGTTAGTTTCCGAGGAGGTTCCTTGTCCTCCTCGCTGCCACTCTCACTGCTGCTCACTTCAGTGACTGACTCCTTCTCTTCTTTCTTCCTAGTCTTCACCTTGGCCATCATCACTTGAAGCTTTAACCGCTCCTCCTTCATACTGGTCATCATTTCCCTCATGTCAGATAAGGTCTTATAGACCTCCTTGTCCTTGCCCGTCCCCAACTATATCCTCTCCCGATTCTCCTTCTGCTGTTTCAGCAACCGATAGAGGATCTGGTCAAAGTCCCCGGCCAATGAATTCTCTCGAATTTTTGGCCAATCATACCTCTCTTTCATGCCTTTCACCAATTTTAGCTGCTCTACCTCCGTGAAATTATCCAGGAAGATGAGACAACGATCTTTATCTGGAAGGTCAGGAACTAACCTCGCCAGCCGCTCGAATTCAATAAGGAACTGCTTTGTTGTACCAAAGCTTTTCCGACTAACTTTCCTCAAATCGGTTAAGTCCAACAGTTGATCACTCAACTGATACTTTTCTAGCAGCTTCCTTTTGAATTCTGGCCAGTCCCGCGAATCTTGTACCAACTCCTCCATCTCTTCCTTGTACTGGACCTTGCAGTATCTCTTCACCATTCGCAACATTTTTTCATTCGACCACTCGCAACAACTTCCTAATTGCTCGAACTTTTCTGCCCATCCCGAGACGTTGTTACCATCAAATAATGGAACGTCAACCTTCGGGATTTGATCCTTTTGGGACTGCTGAATAATTCTTGCAAGCTCCTAAATGTCATTTCTTCTCTCATCCTGATTGTCGTTGTTATCAGCCATCTTGAGTGAAGAAAATCACAATCAACATATTCAACAAAAATCAGTCAATCCTTCTGCATAAATAATATCTCATAATTTTGGGATCAAATTACAGACTTTTTCTGAGATCAAACAAGGAAAAGAGAATAACTTTTCACTCCGTAAATCACTCAAGTGTCCTTCCGCTAGGGACATCGGCGCTTGTGCGAAAACGAGGGCCCTCCCGGCCATGTCACGCAGGAGTTTACCTAAAACATAACTTTAAGAGACAACTCAAGAACGACGCATAATATTCTGTGAACCGCCGAGACGGACGCGGTTGCTTCGCTCCTTCGCTGCTTTAGCCGGGTGCGCCAGCTACACATCCCACGGTCCCCTACGACAGGACAGGTTCCCGCGGGGCATAAGCTTGCATCCCTAAGGGGCTGTCACCACCCTTAGGGGTGTATCCCTACCGAGCTACTGATCCATGTGCGAAGGTTTTTAAATGCAATCGCATAGGTAGATCAACCGATGACGTTTGCTCGTGTCGCTGCAGTATAGGAATTTCATCTTCCGCTGTTTCGCTTGATAACTTTTTTCAGACGTTCGCTTTTCACTTTATCCAGCTTATTTTTATGCGAACAATTACCCCTCAATGCATAAGCATGATAGTGAAATCATCGGGGTAATCCGAATACTATCCATCCAACGGTCCTAACTACATAAAGTGTTTTGTTTTTGTTTTTAGATTACCTCATGACACCATAAATTATATGGTTTCCTCAACGGGACTGAGTCCATGCGAGGTGTTTTCTGAAATCTGAGTAAGATTTCAGAAGACACGCTCTAATCCTGGTAGATCTGTCGCCCGCTGTGCACCTGTGCCTCTAACGAATCCAAACGCGCCAGCTTGTCGTCGTCAAAAATCAGAGTAGACATTCGTCCACATCGCATGACTCTAATAATCCGTGTATTATAGAAGGAGGTCATCCGAGAGGCTAGTCTCCAAACTATAACTCGGAGAGGTCGACTAAGTCCAAACAGGTGTCGAGTCTCTGTGTCCCGGATCCGGACGACGCCGAAACGCCTACCGGACGAGGTAATCTTGATACTCACAATGACTCGAGAGAGACATTGTAGATTACTCGCGCGGTGGAAATACAGAGTATAACTGTAAAGCTCGTCGAAAGTTCGAGCCGTGTCCGCACGAATGTTAGGGAAGAATCCCTTGCCATTTCAAAGCAATCCAATGAAGTCGATCCATTCGGTAGGAGATTCATCTCGAACTCGTAAAAGTCCCTCTGCACTCCTGATAAGATCCTCCTCGGGCGTATCGCGAACCAGCAAGTACCTTGGGATTGTCAAATTTCTTCGAGCTTCAGGCATCTGCGTATCAGAATAAAGTCAGAATTAGTCGCGTAGATGTTCCTCTATTTCATCCGCCTCAGCCTCCAAATCATCATCGTATAATGACTCGATGTCTACGATTGCGAACCTATTGGCTCGCACCCGTTCTACGAAGTATATATCGAAGAAAAACCCTTGTCAATCGTTTAGCCAAAGCACGTATCGAACGAACATCAACCTTATTTCCGCAGTTTCGTCCACCCGTGGGTCGATCCCATATGGCTGCAATACCACCAAGTTCATATTGACGAAGTGACGCTCGGGCAATGGCGGCGCGAACTCGAATGAAGAACATCCAAGCCGGTCGGTCTCCTGAAAATAAGCCGTCTGGGGGGTCTTTGCACACTACCATCTCAAAACCGCGGAACGTCCTCCTCAGAGTACAACACTGATGAATTGTAAACAATTCGGTCTATCCTCTCTACCCTTTCTCCATTACGCTCTTGGAGTTCGACCCTTTCAGCCGTCGAATCGCGGTTGTAGAAAAGGAACAAGTCCGTAGATCCCATAGCCATCTGAAAGAAAAAGGAAGACAAATGTGTTTTAAGTTAAACTTTTGCCTTCGATTATTATCTATTTTTTGTCTTCCTTACGGCCCGTGCTTCTTTTGACACGACCAACCACGTCAGGAGTATCTTACTGTACTCCGGTCAGCTAGTAGCCTAGTAGGACATGAGTCATGATGCTTGTGGCACCAACTCTCCATACGTTAGTGGTACCTAAGATAATCACTTAAAACAGGGGTGCTAAAGCAGTTTTCTTTTTACGCAAGGCGTCAAGAAATCACATTCTTCCGTGTAGATGCCTTTTTCATTACCCTAAGAGGTGGTCTGGGATACTCCTCCTCGCCCAAGCACAAAGCTCGAATCTCAGAAGTCAGGGCGTCTCCACCGAATCGACATAGTACCCCCCCACAAAGCGGTCCACTCTGAGTCGATAACAGGGCCGGCCCCTAAGGCAACGAACCCCCGCCCCAGATGTCTCCTAGAAAAAAGGAAGGCATCTACACGACAGACAAAAAAAATCTTGTCGCTTAACGTCAAAAGGTAAACTTGGCCGAAGAAAAAAGAATTCGTAGAAAGATAAAATCATTCAGACTGACAGGCATAGAATGGAAAAGGGTCATTAGGGAAAGAATTAGTAACCTCAGGGATAAGTCTAAATCCAATTGAACTTTTCTTCCTTGTCCTCGCTTCGTTTCTCGTCGTCTTCTTTCTCTTTTATTTATACATAGAACACAAGCAGAAAGATGAAAAAGTCAACCATTCTTTCACCGTCATCACCCTCATCCTTTTCAGTCCACATGCCGTACCTGCAGTCAAAACCCAACAACACACAGACCACCATGCATTCCTTTACCATTGTCAGACTCCCAGTCATACACTCAAGAGCACACATCCTCTTCCCTTTTTCAATAACCATTCAGTGAAACAGGTCAAAGCAAGTGTGGGTTCACTCAGGTATGAAGGGAACTGAGTCAATTTAACTGACCTTGAGTGACGTTGAAATAAAGATAATAATGGCTCACTCAAGAAAGCCGTATAAAATTACGCCCCTCTGTCAAGAGATAATTGTCTTCCAGTCGTCGACAAATAATCCACACCACTCCTTTCACCACAACCACCTGCCACAACGCCTCCTCACTATGTTTTCCAATGAGTGTGACCGCCACTGACTTCCACTGTTACCGCGTCACCACGCCGTCAAAATTCACACCACCTCAATCCTCCGCTCCAGCGGTACCTTCCCTACACCAAGGTCCGGTTGCCGCTAAATGTGGAACTTCTACCTTCGGTGACCTTGTGAGGCCGCCGTAAAATTTTCACAGCGCTCCCGCACCACCGCTGGTAAAACCGGAGTCACCGTCGAAAAATTCGGACAACGCTTCCGTACCACCGCCGAAGAAACCGTAGTCGCCGCCGTAGAATTTCGGCAGCGCTTTCGCACCACCGCCGATAAAACCGTAGTCGCCGCCGCAGAATTTCGGTAACACTTTCCCACTACCGCCGAGAAAACCGGAATTGCCGCCGTAAAAGCTTGTGCCGCCGCCGCAGAAATTCGGGAGCACTTCGGCACCACCACAGTAAAAATCAGGACTGACGCTGTAAAATTTCGGCAGCACTTCCCGACTATAGTGGGAAAATGGCAGGCCGAAATTGGTAAAATTTTTGGCCTGAGGCCCAAATCTTACTGTGCCGCACAACCGCAGTCTCGCAGCGCCCTTGGATCTATCCCGTGGGACCAGCACCAGCCAGAGGGGAGACGAGCAGAGTGCTCCCTGCCTTAGCTATGACTGCCCAGTCTTCCTCTTTGCGCTCCTCTACAGATCTCCAACTTCTCCTCCTTGCCTCAGGCAACACCTCAGCAGCCCAGCAACACTCAAGTGCACATCACACAATGACAACACGAATGCTTTGTGTGGCAGCTGGGGGCAGCTGTCTGTTTTATAGTGACTGAGGAGGGCTGGACGTCACTCCAGCCCACAGGCAAAATCGCGGGCTCACTGTAAGCCCTTGATCTGCCAAGATCCAGGGCTGACTGTGGCCGCACCACAGCCACAGCCTTAGTGTGGGGCAGTTTCTTTAACTGCCCTATTTTATTTTTATTTGTATTTTTCCCAGCTATCTCGGAATCTGGCGAGATAGCTGGGCTTCTGCCATTTCCAAATCTGTTTTTTTTTTTATTTTTATGATAAGGGGTTGGAAAGATATAGCCCCTTTCAGTTTGATGTATCTGGACGTTTTTTCCAGGGCAAATACATCGGGGAAAAGGCTGCATCTAGCCTTCTCCTTAGTGGCCTTTAAATTTCCAGGCTCCCTGCAAAAACGGGAGCCTGACAGTTACCTCTGGCAGCTTGTGCTAGAGGTAGCACCAAGTGAGGACAAGTGTCCTCACACAAATAAAGAAAGAAAAGAAACTAATTTTTAATTTTCATTGCACTTGGCTCTTACCTCTGCCAGGTGCATGCTGTTGCACACAACAGCCTTCCACCTTTTGCTTTGCCCTCCCCTGAAAACGAGGAGGGTAATTGTCAGTTTGGGAGGAGTAGGACCTCCTCCTCCCAACTCTCACGTCCCTCCTCCCTCTCTCTCCAACTCCTCCTTCAGTCCTTGCGCACGCTGTGGGCCGCGAGATCCAAGATCTCACGGCCACGAATAATCGTGGCTTTCTAAGTGGGAGGCTGGGTTTGCTCCCACACAGTCTACAAAGACTGTTTCCACGAGGTAGGTTACCTCGTTTCATTCTGTTTTTTTTATTTTTTATTTATTTTTTTACAGTTTTTAGTTTTATTGTTTCAGCCCCCCCGTTTTCCCAGTTTGGTCGAGCCTCAATGGCTCACGAACGGCGAAGGGGGAAAAAAAATAAAACAAAATAAAAATAAAAAACTTACCTGAACAGTCGCAGAAACAACAGTGGCTTGGCCACTGCATGAGGGATGTATTCTCCCACTTTCTAGTGGGAGATTCATTCGATTTTGCTTATCCTATGGTTGACTTTCCTCGTCGAGGAGCCAACCTTAGGTAGGTACGTAGGTAGGTAGGTAGTCCTCTCTTCTCTCTCTCTCTCTCTCTCTCCATATCTATCTCTCTCTCTTTCTATCTCTCTCTCTGTACCTTGACTCCATAAACGTCCGGTTCATGCATTTGCAGACTATCGGGGTCCAACCCCCTCATGAGTCGGTGAAACCCGACGAAACAGTCTGGCACAGCTGTCCGTTCGTTTGAATGAACGTGTATCTAAAAAAAAAAAAAAAAAAAAATCTAAACTAAATCTAATAAAAAAAAATCTAAAGTCTAAGTGAAACGAATAAAAAAATAAAAAAAAAAAAAAAAAAAAAAAAAAACCAACTCACCGAATAAAAAACGGCTGCCCGTTGAAAACGGGCGCCTTCTAAAACATGCTGAGGACTACAGTCCTCTGCTCTCTTCCTGGGGGCGCCACCTGTCGCGCCATGGAATTCTCGTGGGTGAGCCCACGATCTATTGGAATACAGACCCAGGTTCCATTCCCTGCGGGGAATCGAAAAAAAAATTCTCGACTAATGCGTGTCATCCTTGCGCAGGGGCAATTCTAATCTCGGTGTGGCTGATTCCAGCCCCGCGATCTTGAAGATCGCACAGCCGAAATCGGCCGCGCCCACTTAAATTTTGTGGGCTGCTCCAAAAGGAGATAGCCCCGTAGTGCAGTTAGTCAGGTTCGATCGCCATGTTTGCGGGGTGATAATCTGGCGACGGTACCTACTGGGCTAGCTCCTTTTCACATCAACAAAGGAGCGACCCTTCTATATTAAGGGCTTCCAACGCCCAGGATGCGTGTTTTCAGCGCCTAGCAGGCCGTGCCTGCTAGCCTGCTCACCACCGTGGCCGGCAGGCAGGACCGGCAGCGGAAAGGCTTAATAGCAGCCCTACCTAGCAGGCCCCGACGCCTTCGCCCCTAGTGCTCGGCGCAAAAGCCCTATGGATCCTAACCCATTCCTTCACGCCGCGGTCCATCCTTACCGCTGTGTCCCCTTTTTAGTCCCCTTAGGCTCTGAATCGCGCGATTGTTATAGGTAGACTAGGTTTAACTTTAGTTTTCTCATGACCGCACACTACTGCGGCCTCGTCGAAAAGCCACGGATGACAGTGTTGACTCCCGCTATCCCGCGCGGACGTCGATGTCGTCTTACGTCGACAACGTCAGGTTCTAAAAAGGTTTAGGTCTCTCAATCATAGCGCTGGTTTGAATAAACTTTTTGCAAACGTCAGTCTCATAAACTCCTTCAATTCAATGAAAAGATCAGACTGCATCTGACATTGAAAAATCCTGGCAAATACCCTTGTCAGGGTATTTGCTCTGACACCGGAACCCCAATTCGCAACCCCCTTCCCCAACCCCCTCTCCCTTCGGCCGCGGCGGGGCGCTGAAGACCGCGACTGTGGTGGTCATGACCGCGGCCTAGCGGCCAAGGCCATGGGCCGCGGTTGTAACCGCGGTGACTGCGGCTGTGGGGGATTCATAGTTCGTGCGTCCTAAGTAGTGGTCCGGTGGCGGCGACAGGGAGGCCTTCCGGGCTACTGTCTTAACCAAAAAAAATGGGTTTTCTGAAATCGCTGAGTTTTTTCCGAATAGAACGTACCGTCGAATATAATGTACGTACGTTGTATTCGAATACAACGTACATACGTTGTATTCGAATTTGTGCGAATTTTTTTTTTTTTTAAATCAAAAAATTCTGAAAAAAAAACGAAAGTTGTACAACATTGCAATACAAGCAACTTTTGCTTGACGGTCATGTCGAAATTCACAAGCAAATTAGAGAAGACAAAAAAAAAAACAAGAATAAAAATATCTTTTGACAACATTTGCAGTGTTTTCTGATTTCTAATTTTTCAAAAATAATCCAAAAACATCTGAAAAAAAACTATGTTGTACGAAATTCGAATACAAACAACTTTTGTCTGAGGGTCTTGGAGATATTCAGAACCGAATTCGAGGAAAAAAAAAACAAACTATGTCTGGTATAATGTGGTATTACAAGCTCCTACAAAGTTGTACCTTAAAACTCGTGGTACAACGTACGTACGTACGTTGTATTCGAATACAACATTACGTTGTATTCGTATATAATGTATATACATTTCTTTCGGGTTAAGATTGCAGGGAAAAAAAGGAGCGAACATCCCTGTTTGAATTTCGAATTTAGAACCCTTCGCTGAAACGCATCCACGTCGGCGGTGTCCAGACAGGTGTAGCACACACCGGAGGGAAACATCAGGGGAGGAGTGCTGGTAGCCATCGCTTAATATGCCAGCATTGGAACGGGGGCCGATGCAGCGCAGACGGTGACGGTCTCGGAGTGTGACAACGGTCAGTAGTTTCACATTCATGTTAGGGCATCCCGACAGTCGTGCGGGCCGCCATAGCTAAGCACGCACGTCAGGCCTCCGTGAGACGTGGGTATCGCTACTGCCGTCCCCATCCACAAGGAGACATCGGAGCGAGGGTGCCGACAATTGAAACAGTGGTGGGCAGTTGCGCATTGCGCGTCGTGAAGATGGAGGGAGAGCTGCGGGGTGGTGCAAATGAGTTGACAACTTTGGAGAGAAATGCGGTGGTTGCAGGTGTGTCGGCAGTCGCCATGCGATGTCGCATACAAAGAATGACAACTCGCATGAAGATGAGGCCGTCCATTCGCAGGCAGCGTCAACTCATCGCAACAAGCGATGGAGGCGCCCGACTGTGTGTCCTGATCAGAATCCATTGCGCAATTTTGCTGCGCCATGGCATCCGGTGTGATCCCGCGGCCGACTCCAAGGTGGTGGATGAGGAGAAGGACGGGAGGGACATGGGAGGATCTCTGGAAAATGGACGACGTGGCGGACGGGTACTATAAGGAGAAGTTGAGGATGTCCCCTAGGGTGTTCTGGGAGATCGTGGAGGCATTGTCCCCTCATTTGGAGCAGAGGGTGACATTCTACAGGGTGCCTTTGATGCCGGATCACATCATCGAGTACGCGCTTTATCGTTGGGTGAGCGGGGAGACGTATGAGAGCTTAGATCAGCACATCGTCATTCGACATAGGACACGCATCAGGCTTGATTGCAGTGGAGGATGCGACTCGGGCGCTTCGGAGGGTGTACTGGAAGAAGATCGTTTGGCCTTCCGGGTTGCGGCGGCCCGCCAGGGGGTCGTTCTGCGCGCCTTAGAGGCCAAGGGTTTCCTTAACTGCTACGGCTGCATGGACTGCACACACACATATATGTTGACAAACCAGCGAACACACCATCCGAGAACTACTTCGACCAGAAGCATCGTTTTTCGGTTGTTGCATAGGTGGTGGTGGACTTGGACCTCTGTGTGACAAACGTTTTCGTCGGTTATTCTGGGAGCTGCCACAACATTCGGGTGCTTCAACTTTCCAGTCTGTGGGCGCGTGCGGAGGAGGGGGATCTTTTCCGTGGACCTACTGTGGTGCTGCCGTTCAGAGTGAAGACACATACTAGGTACATCCTCAGGAATAACGACTATCCTCCTATGGAGTGGATCGTCGTGCCTTACAGAGGGACTGATCAATGCGCTGACGAGGAGAGGTTCAACGACATGCAGAAGATTGCCAGAGGAGCAGTGGAGAGAGCTTTCGGAAGATTCAAGGGGATGTGGAGGTTTTTTTTCCGCACACACAAAACGAATATGGACACTCTCCCGCAACAGTTCCAAGTCGTGTGCATCTTGCACAACATCCTCCTGGATGTAGGCATGGACTTCGACGAGAACCTACTGTGGGAGGTGGACGCGAATGGCGTGCGGCGGCGAGTGGACTTGGGCTTGGATCACCCACCCCACCCCATTGCGGAGAACTTCAATCGCCCCCATGCGTTGGCCTTGCGCGAAGCTCTCGTGGAGTGCATGAAGCACAAGTGAACGAGTGAAGTCTCCCCACGGCGGTAGCTTGGGCGCCGATCTCTTACGGAGGGCGAATGTGGTGATATCCGGAATTCGAGTGTTATTGTATTGCTTCGGTGACAATGTCATGCAGTAGGCTCGCTTGTCGGCTCCCTGCACTTGTTTTTTGTTTTTTTTTCAATATAGTTATTTCTCCCCCCCCCCTTTTTCTAAGTGTGAGTTTTCTTTTGTTCTCGAACATTGGAAGAGTGAGGGAGCGGTGCTCCATCACAGACTTCGTGTAGACGGAGGTATCGCCTTTGTTATGTGTTTTATGCATGTCTGTCTCCTTGCATGTCCGTTTGTCACACCTTAAACAATTTTTCGACGTGTGGACAGATTACGGTTCGCAGCTGTGTCTTAGGAAATCCTTTGTTCAATGTCATCCGCATGCGTTGGTTTCTTTTTCGAGCATACACACATCGAATGCTTGAGCTGCGAACAATTTTGTTTATTGTTATCTGAAACGCGCATTTTGTTTCTGTGTCGGCCACAATTCCACAGCGCCACAAACCTTGTAATCGATATATGTATTGATGAATACACCATAACTACGTTTCTTCGACCGAACAATCAATCAATCAATCAATCAATCAATCGGCCAATCAATTAATCAATCATTCAAACATTCGATCACCGAATCAATCAATCAACCATCCACTTGATTAATCAATTAGTCATTCTGACTCATTCAGTCATTTGATCATTCAGTCAATCGATCAATCAATCTATCATTGTGAATCGAACAATCGAACAATCGAATAATCGAACAATCGAACAATCGAACAATCGAACAATCACTCAATCAATCCAACGATCAATCAATCAATCAATCAATCAATCAATCAATCAATCAATCAATCAATCAATCAATCAATCAATTGATCGGTCGACCAATCAATCAATCGACAATCAATCGATCATTCAGTCCATCGACAAACGGATCAATCTATCAATAGAGCAGTCGATCAACCAAGCAATCGATGAGACAATCAATGAAGTTTGCGATGAAACCCTTTCTGCTGAGAGAGAGGATGATTGCAATTAAAAGAAACAACAACAACAACAACAACAACAACAACAATTATAAGAAAATTTCGCAAGTTTGCATTATTTGCAAGAAAACACTGTAAACAATGCACACACAATCCCACACGTGGACTCTGCTGATGTTGTTTTCTTTTTGTTAAATGGTGCCATTGATTTCATGGTCTTTATTCACAACTTCATATGCTGCACAAAGATATGACGTGTCACAGTACACAACTATAGGAAAAAAAATAAAAATCGGCGCTCCATCGACGCAAGCACACTGGCGAACGACCAGACCACCACACCGCCGGTCCACCTAAGAAACCCAACCCGGCGGACTAAGGTGAAAGTGCCCCACGATAACCACCTCATACCTACCCCCCCCCCTCCTCATACACGGACTAAGACGACGGGTGTGCCACCGAAGACTGCGGATTTTTCCAGCCCATGGCCAAAGAAGGATGGCACGACGCGCAGGACTGACACCTCCACCACTTTCACGACCCTTCTTCGTCGTCGCCTCCGTCCTCTTTTGGGTCGTCATCAAAAGGTCTAGTCCCCATCCAATCCATCTTTGCCACGACGTCGGGGTCCGCCAAACCAGTGTGGTAGTTGAATCGCATTCCACATGAAGCCCACTCCGGGATGTAGTTAGGATACTCACCCATCGTCAAGGGCGGCTTCCCGACGCGAGTCAAAATTGCATTTGAGGACTGGAGTATATGTCTGCGCTAGCAGAGGGACTGCTATCTTGCCGCCATGAGTGTAGGCTTCACCACGAGTTGCGAGTAGTACGACGCCTCCTTGTGGGAGCGCACGTCGTTGCCCCTCATGCGTATGATCCACATGCACGCAGCGAGAAGCAGGCGGAAGGCATCCCTAATTCTGCTCAACCTTGACTGGGACATCTTTCAATTGTCGGACCATTGGCCGCCTCGGAGCGCATTGTGAAAGCAGGACATCAAATGCAAAATCGTGGACTCTTGATAGGCAGCCACGTCATCGTCCTTAGGCCTATCCTCAATGTAGACCCCCACATACCACAATGGAATGTCCATCCGCAGAGTGAGCGTGTGGTAAGTGACAGTAGGCGACACTACCCTCGACTACTCCACGGTCTGCCAAACTGCTCTCACTAGACCTATCGGGTAATCAGCGGCGACATATGACTCGGCACGGGCGAAACCGTTGGATCTTGAAGACGACCTGAAAATCCACCCGTGGATGACGTGCATAGCGATGTTCTCCATCTTCCTCGCCTGTCCAAGGGCTGCGTCTCGCTGCACAGGATCTTGGATTCGCAAACCTTGAACGTCGGGGGCTGGCATGATAAGGTCACAAGGTGCGGTGGCGCCTTCATCACCATTGACGATTGCACAATAGTACTCTACTGCTGTCTGCGCAATCGTGCACAGCGTCCACTTCCCCAAAACGTCTTCCCGTTTGTCCACAACTTCAACTTCACCTCCAACTCCTCCTCCTGCCGCGTTTTTTTTTCCTCATGCGAAGAGATTCGTCGTCCTCGTCGTCCGGTCGCGGAGTGTCATCCCTCGTCTCGTCTTTCCTCCCCACCTCATCGAGCCTCCGTTCTTCTCGACTTTCTTCCTTAGTGGTGGTCGAGCCATGGACAATACCGCTTCCTACATGTGACAATGGGATGACATCCCTTGATGACCGACCGACCGTGTTCGTGTTCGAAGGCTCCACGTGGCGCGCTTGTGGCACATGAACGGGTCCTTTTTCCACGCATTTTACAGCGGACACGATCGTCCCCGTTGAAGTCACGGGCCTTTGTGGTTCTGACTCGCTCATGATAATCCCTTGAGAAAGTACGATTCCACTTCCACCACCATGAGCAATTCATGTCACACCAAGGGCTGCTAGTCCTTGAAAATGCTCCCTGCTTACGCCGTCTCTCCCAAATCCAAGCGCTGGCGTCCTCGTCGAAGGGATCTCCACGGGTGAGACATCTTTTCCACCCTGACCCCCCATCGCACCCTCCGATCCGTCACCACGCGACCTTTTCCACTTCGGGACGTGCCCGCTTTGGCTTGCCCGCCCCCGCCTTCGCCGGATCTATTGTCTCGCCTTTTCAACTAGGACTTTCCACGTGGCGCCATGCGCTAACGATCGATCTCACGCGTCGCACAAATCAAGGCGATGTGAGTCTGCCATGTGGCGTGGATGGTGGCAAACGGACAGATCGTGAAGTGTTTGCGTACTATGCCACCGACGGACGCGCCCGTGAGGATAGCGCAGGACCGCCGCATGTGTATAGCGATAGCGCGGACGATGAACTCCTGCCGCCATGGAAGACAACCCTCAGGCGAAACAAAGAATTGGTGCCTACGAAGCGTAGAACATGCGCAACAGCAGACCTGCACTAACCTTTATATTGCTTGAACTGACCATCCCCTACCCCGACGCGCTCCTGGCGTGACGACTTGAACTTCCTACTTCTGAAAACCAATATATATATATATATACACACACATATATATATATATATATATCGTCACAAACAGAACTGCCCGGTAAACCGTAGGCAGAGAGAGAGAAGAGGACAACAAACGAGGGGCTGTGACAAACTGTTTCGTCGGAG
>BFEA01000017.1:515866-526951 GCA_003427395.1 Chara braunii | reverse complement strand
GAAGGCGGTTGTACTCAGGTAAGGAAAGGAAAGGAAAGGAAAGGAAACGCAAGGAAAGGAAAGGAAACGACTGCCCGGCAAGACAGTACAAGCATGAGAACAGATGCAAAGAGATACACCCATGAAATCAATCTGTTACGCACGCGTTATATAGCAAATGAAAGAGCCAAAGATCCAAACATTACAGCTTCAAAACGCGGTACACCCTCGACGCGTTCGGTCTACCACCGCTGGTAGACTCATCAGGAGGAAAACAACTGCAAAATAGATCGGCCTTCAGACGGGGCCATACCATTGCCTTGCCCCGAGCCATTATCAACCAAACCCTGCCCTATCCCTAACCCTATCGTGTCGAGATGCGACGCAGACGATCCAATCAACGATCATCGAACCAAGAACGTGCACTGCCATATCGAAAGAACTCGCATAAGCCATCCAAACCGTCGGGAAGAGAAGCACGATCAGGGAACGCGCCATTTCAACCGCTGGGGTAGAGTACCTGCACAGTACGTACGACCACAATCAAAACACAGGCAGATCACAGCACAAAACAAACGATCGCAGACTCCCGCAAGTGCGATCTCGCGCGTAAGCTCCAGATCCACCGACAAAAGTGAACTCCCCGAAGCAGCGTCTAATGCACCGCCGGCGCGAGCGGGACAACTGTCGCCTCACAGGTAACCCATGCTGGCGGACAGCTTTCCTGAAAACAGACGGCGCAGTCGGCATTACCACTCTTCATCACCAATCAGCCGAACAGCGGATCGTCGGAAACGCACGTTCGAAGATGAGAGGAAGAGCTCTGCGACAGAGTGGCATATAATCGATTGCACGAGTGAAACTCAGGCTCAGGCCCGGTAGAGGTACCACTAACCGTCTCAAGCTCAGAGGAGCAGCAGTCGTACCCCAGAGCATTCGGAGTCCTGAAAAAATTCCCCTTTGCCGGGGAGGTAGGACCGATACACTGTAAGTTGAAACGAAAACCGGCAATCCCCGAAACAGGGTGCCGAAGAAGCCTTCTCCTGGTTCGAAACAACGGTAAGTGGTGCCGTCGAGCGAATCCAAAAAATACTAAGAAACCTTCAAAAACGTACCTGGTCTAAGTCATGTCCTGGACAAAAATGTCCCTTTACCACCCAAAGGCACAATGTGGTAGGTGTAAGAACTACGAGAGGACCTACAGAAGCAAAATCACAGGAATTCAGGGACCCCGATAGTATACAAGGCCCTATGCGGCCTACTTGGCAAGGATGCCAAGCCCCTACTTGGCAAGGATGCCAAGCGGCCTACTTGGCAAGGTTGTACTCAGGTACTTCTTGTGCTGACTTAGGTCAGACCTTAGAACTGAAACCAGTGGAAACAACTAGGAGTGCTGATATGACTACACACTCGTACTGTACCACCAGTGACTCCAATCTAGTGGTGGGGAGTGACACCTGCTGGAAAGAGGATCCAGTGCCCAGTAGAAACAATTCAGAAATGCAACATGAAATAGCGAGTAAGGGAAGGAAAACCTCTTCACACCCCTTACGCACCACCAGGCATGTGTTTCGAAACTAGCAATCCCTCCCCTATAATGATACATGAGTGACTGTCATGTCAACCGCCTCTCATCCCAATCCCAAACCATTGCAAGACTTAGTCCACCAAGGCAAGCTCAGAAGGAGGGAATGGATCAGTGAAGAATTGTGGAGATCTGAGAGAGGCTCCTGTCTGAGGTGTGAACCAGTCCCGAAAAAAGCGCTCGAAGTCCTTCTTGAAAGGCGCCTTTGACCCTTCCGCCCTTGGCCATTTCACCTGAGGCTCACCCAACCTGGGGACCTTAGCTAGACAATGTCTGTTGTAGCTTTGGAAGAACATTCAGATATATAGAGGGGCCTGGTAACAGAATCTTGGGTAGCATCTGGGGTCTGGTCGAGGGACCTGTAGAAAAAGGGTTCACTCCTAGCATCCAAAAGTAGACGGCTCGTTTGAACGTGCTTCAAGCAGGGGCAAGTGGGACAACCTGCTCAGTGCAGGTGCCTGTAACCACTGTCTGGTCAGGTCATCAAACCAGAAATACTGAAAGGGTGATAGTCCTGAGTGGTAGACAATGTGGTATGGCTGAGGGAATGGGGGGTGGCTAGGAGAATTGACAAAAAATGGGGGGAGTTATGGACTCGCAAGGAGGAAAGACTCCTTTCGTCCCCCCATCCAAAGAAATAAACTTAATATTGGATAATAGTTACTGAACATAATAAAAATCAACAGCTAATGACAGTGTAGAAGTAGTATAGAAAAGTGAAAGCGAGAGAGAAGTACTCAGCAAGCCGTACGCGACAGTCGTCGCGTCAAGTACACATAAAGCCAAACTCAATCAATAGAATGGTTTAGAAATATAACAAGAACACCGTTCAGGATCAGCGTCCGCGACGCTGCGTTTCGGCAACTGCCGTTGCCTCCTCAGGGGGTTCGCCACCAAACATCCACGAACTATCCCTACGTTCATCACGCCCACTTCCGTTACCCCTACTATCCCGGAATAGCAGGAGGTACCGTTAGTCCTGAAAAGAGATCGACCTTCACGGTACTACTGTATTTAAGTCGGTATCCAAAACAGTGTCACGTTCCAAACCAAAGCACACAACTACAAAATCAGCTCGGGTACCAGTCCCAGTCCCTGGGATTAGTACCGTGGTCCGTTACTCCAAGAAATCACGCCTGAAAAACGAAAAGGAAAACAAGGCCTACCGCATGATCCTGGTCCGTCAGGAATCAAATCAGGAGACCGAAGCAAACAACCCAAAGGAAACACCACTGCAAACTCGACTATCTACACAACAACTAAAAAAGAAATCCTGACAGTCAACAGACCATACTCCTAAACCCAATCTAGGAAGAGCACCCCATCCTACTCAGGTGGAGATGTCCACGGATTGAGGCAAATCCTACAAACTGCAAACTCAACAAGCATCAGAACACACTTCTGTTCCTTCATCTGAGCCCCAATCCAGAGGAAACCACAGACTAATCGGCAAACCCTGTCCACAGATCTAAGAACACACTACATACTTAAGCAGAACCTGCTTCTTCCTCGGAGCCTAACTCCATTCCTCACTACAAATCAGGTTCAATGCCCTCCTCCAAAACTTATCTTTCCCTAATGCAAACCTTCTCAAAACTCTTTCAAAGTTTTCACGTGGGTAACCTTTCATCCGCAGTTCCCTTTTCACAGTGAGCACTCTCAAAGGGATCTCCTCACGGATTGTAGTGTTGTGTTCAAAACGGTGGAGATGTCCACTGATGATCGCATTCTTAAGCTGTTTACTCCCCCATGATGAGAAAGACTGCCCATTTTGGAAAGTCAGCTTCTCCCCTTTCCAAACGGTCTCCTCATTCTTGACCATCCTCATTCTTGACCAACTGAACACATCCCAAATAAGGGAAAGTCTGAGAAGTACGGACTTCACAACCGAGGAATTGCAAGACACCTGATCCGTCATCTGTTCTTTTGAGCAACAAGTTCTGCGGGTAGCAGCTCTCAAATCGACTCAAAATCTCCTTTCGGTCGTCTGCAGGTAACGAAGCTGTTACAAGCATGACGTCGTCAATCAACCGAATACCAAAGACATGCCTTATGAGTCTGCCCAGGCTACTAATAAACTTCAACTCCTCCATAGCACACATGATACAAGCCAATGGGGGGCTCGTGCTCTTCCCCATCGGTATTCCCACCACCTGTCTCAGCAGCACACTTGTTGCAAATGTGTACGTGTGGTGAAGTTTCAGGCAGACAAACTTCACTACATCAGTCAACTCCAAGCATCTCCAGTGAGCGGTGCCGGTCGTCTTCCTGAATGTCACCACTTTCCCCCTTGTGTTTACCCGGACTGAACTCATGCCCTTTCCCTGGTAGTGCATGACAATCCAATGAACCGCATCCATGATGTCCTCATGAGGGAGCCGGCTGAACATCTCTTTGATGTCAAAGGAAGCCGACTCCACCTCCAGTGTACCACCCTTCGTCATGATCAATCGGTTGATCCGTTGCAACCGTACTGTGAGATGAGAGACGGCCTGCAGGTTAAAATGCCAGTCGATTGGTAAGTGAAACAGGAGGTGGTTGAGGGCCTTTGCGACCGCCGACCAGTCTGCCCGTGCGAACCATCGGTTCGTTGAAAGTCGGGCAGATCGGTCGGTATCGACTTATGTCTTTATGCTTAGGTAATACATACGACACACCAAACTTCCCTTTCGGGTCCTACTGGACCACCTCCTTCAAGCCACTCGCCACCATCTCCTGCTTGATACCATCGATGATCTTCTCAGGTGGATCCTGCACGATCCTGTAGCCAACACTGGTAACAAAAGTACTCATCATGGCGGCATGATACACCCGCGGACACATAACCAGGGTATCTCAGGGGTTCCGATCGAGAGGGTAAGAACGATTCCCTCCAACTCTTTCTTCACCTTCAAAACATCATCCAAACATAGCTTCGTGACAGTCACTCCTATAGTTCAATCATCAACACACCTTGCTACCTTCTCCCTCAAAAACACCGGAGTCTGTCCCTTCAAATTCTTCCAACTAGCAAATCCTTCTACGATTTCCCTCTGCAGGCGGTCAACGCGATTACGGGCTAAATCCCGTGGAACATCATTAGCATTAGATAAAATTTGGTGGTGTGGTTCCCCGTCTTTAAGGCGGAAGCATACATGTCCTTCCGATCTTGGATAGGACATCCCTGCGCATGCGCAGGTCGAAAACTGACAAGCAGCGAACGATCGCTGATTATGAAGAATATCGCCGATCGATTGGTTTTTAGTCCAAACGACTCGAATCTTCTTCCTGGCACGCTTCCGAAAACAGTCCGGCAACACACAATCCATCATTCCATCATTCACGAGGTTACAAAGTTAATTCAAGCGAACACATTCGTCATACTTGACCCGAATAATAAGGTCAGCAGACATACTCAAGTCAAACCTTTCACGGATCACACGAGATATCAGCCGTCTAAGATACTTACGAATCGACTTCTTACTGAAGTCCTTGATGGCTCCATACAGCCTAATAGTAGATCTCAGACCCCACTTGCGGACAGTGGATAACCTACACGGGTCCTTCAAGATATCGACGAGAACCTGCTTAATGAAAATGCACTTCGACTTCCAAACTCTGAGATATTCGAAGTCAATCTTTCCACCCTCCTCAAACACCCTCTTGCAGGTTTTTAAACGCTCCTCCTTACCATCAATCCGAACAGTTGACTCACCAAAGCGCTTACGGATCTTCTTCCATCCAATCGTCCAAGCGTTTCCTCCACTCGATACTATCGAGAACTTCCGCACGCCTTGCTTCTCTTTTTCTAGAAGGAGCCCTGCTAGTTCCACTCTCCAGACAGTGCTATTCGCATCACGTACTTTGATCGGTACAATAGACAGGTTGGTACAGCGTTTCCCTTCACTCTTCCTTCTCCCATTTCTCCCACTCCGCGGTTTCTTGTGGCCATGACCACACTTGCTACACCCACTCGTGTACAAGAACGGGGACCAACGCCGGATATACACACCTTCCACGTAACTAACTCGTTGCCCTCCAACCGGTCAATAGGCATCAAAACATAGTTACTGTGACCAAAGCAGTCGAGCCAGCGATAGAAGTGAGTATGCTTCCTATTTCGACACGCCGCAAGATGCTCTCTCCACCTAACGTTGACGTCCCGATTCGTCTTCCCCACGTATTGGTGTTTGCAGAAAGGTGACAAAGCCACATAAACACAGTTCTTAACACTTGCGAAGTTAACACCAAATTCAGCGATGAGCTTCTTCCAGTAGGTCAGAAACTTCCTCGTCCACTTGATTACTCCACGAAATGAAAGGACAACTATACACAATTGTAGCAGTTCTTCCACCTCACTAACCACGCTACAGTCCTTACCCCGTAATCTAGTCAGCTCGTGTACTAAGCGCCATATCTCATCAGTTCCGAAACCACATCAAGCCTCTTCGTCCTGGCCTCCGTCATCACCAGTCACCGATGTTTCTTCCTCGGCTTCAAAAACTCCCGACATGTCGACCGGTTCAACCTCCCCAAAGTTCTTCCTAGTCCGATGACTTGCGATATCAAATATCCCATCGATCTTGCCGTTGTACGCAATGCCTTCGTCCTTGCATATCGCCTGCAACTCCTGTGCGCCTAAATTCCGGAGTTCTTCCATAGCTTGGTTGTGGTAGCGCAAGTTCGCGACAGTGCCCGGTTGTCCCGGGGTCTTCTTCATCTTCGCCATGTAAGGAGAAAGATTCGTCTTCATCTTTGCCTTCGATCGCGTAACCCGTGTAGTAGCCGCCGCTCCTTTTTCCTTCGTTCCACGTGGTGTCCTCTTTGCTGGCGTCAACATCGGTGGGCTGTCCTCAAGTACGGGCTCCGGTCCCCTATTACGCTTCTCATGGATCGTCAACTTCTGCGTTTGAGAGCGGATTTCTTCAGTATCGCTTCCATAGCTCCCCGGTCCCGACTCCGACCCAGGGTCCGATATACAGACCGCTTGCTTCTTTCCTCGTGTCTGTTTCAGGACATTAAGGACTGGTCCGAGGTTAGCTTCCAAGCGATCAAAAAAGTCGCCAGTCTTCATTGCTAGCTGCATCTCCATCTTCTTTTCAAACTCGGCATCCCTCTCTTTCTCCTTCTGTAGTTTCTCCAACCTCTTACGCTCCTTCTCCCATGCTTTTCTCTCAGCCGGCTTATGCTGTTCCTCTTCTTCAGCGTCGCGCTTTGCTTGTTCTTTAGCATCCTTCTTAGCCTTCTCACTTTGGACGAACTCCGAGACAGAAGCTAGACTGCGGTTGAGTTCCTCAATTTGAAGGTGGAGCTTATCCACCTCCTTGATAGAGGGCTCCTTGGGGTCGCCTCTCGGTGATGTCGATCTTCCACCCCGAGTCTCGGAGGAGGTAGATGGCCGGTCATCGCTCGACCGACATCGGTTCTTGCACTGGTTAGCATAATGACCACGTTCATTGCATGCAAAGCATCTTGGCGGAGAGCGGCGATAGTGCTTGTCCCCGCCTGAGTCTTGTCCACAGTCCGAGCCATGATAATTCCCACGATCCTGGCTATTTGAACGCCGGTCCCTTCTGTCGTACTCCCAGTGGTCACTCGTCTTCACGAATCAACTCCTTCACGTATCGTGCAAACAACGTATGTTGGAAAGTAGGAACACGCTCACAAATCTCAGTAATTTCCTTCCAAGACTGTTCACGTGCGCAGTAGGTAGTATAGAAAAGTGAAAGCGAGAGAGAAGTACTCAGCAAGCCGTATGCGACAGTTGTCGCGTCAAGTACACATAAAGCCAAACTCAATCAATAGAATSGYTTAGAAATATAACAAGAACACCRTTCAGGATCAGCGTCCCCGACGCTGCGTTTCGGCAACTGCCGTTGCCTCCTCAGGGGGTTCGCCACCAAACATCCACGAACTATCCCTACGTTCATCACGCCCACTTCCGTTACCCCTACTATCCCGGAATAGCAGGAGGTACCGTTAGTCCTGAAAAGAGATTGACCTTCACAGTACTACTGTATTTAAGTCGGTATCCAACACAGTGTCGCGTTCCAAACCAAAGCACACAACTACAAAATCAGCTCGGGTACCAGTCCCAGTCCCTGGGATTAGTACCTCGGTCCGTTACTCCAAGAAATCAATAATGACAGTGACTGCATTGTTTTTTTTTTTTTTTTTTTTTTTTTTTTTTTAAATAACGGACCCAGTGCCCAAGGCTGATATTGTTAATGAACATAATAAAAATCAACAGCTGATGACAGTGACTGCATGGTTGTAAATTAGGTCTATTATAATCATATACAATTTGTACTGAGTCTTTCTTATTATCACATCAGCCCAAGAATTGAAAAAAGAAAAAAGAAAAAAAAAGGGGTAACTTGAGCAGAGTTGCACAAACGAGTTGTAATTGCACTATGGGGCAAGATACAGTTTGCAATTGCACTTCAGGCGCCCTACCTGGGCAGAAAGCTGGGTTGTATACATTGCCCGAACTGCAATTTGAAACTGTATCTTGGCCCATAGTGCAATCATAACTCATTTTTGCTACTCCCGCATAGTTTCCCCCCAAAAAAGTGAGCCTAATAGGAAAAGGACGGCAACAAAAATAATGATGGCAACATAATATGAAAAGTGGTAGGTAGGTACGATGGCTGGATTCTTGCGCATGGAATGGATCCCACTGTGCACCTACGGGTCGTAGAGGGACTCCAAGTCTCCCCCGAATTAATGCACATCGTAAGATCTGCTTTCCTGTGAATTTTGCTGTCAGATGATATTATATACTATGATGACATCACCAAGGTGACCGTCTAAATGCTGGGAAGATCCTGAGGATAGACCTGCATGACTTAATGAGGATCCCACCCACACCACCCTCTCCCCCTGCCCCGAAAAGCGTTCGTAATGGATCATCGATTCATCGATATTTGTACGTTCAACAGCCAGGCCCCACTTCCGCGGATCACTCATTTCTCACCGTAGATCTTAATGATCAGTGGTCAACTGTGAATAATCTACGTAACTGGGACCTGACCGCAGATCTGCTGCCATTTTGCTGCTTAAACCACCAGTACTTGGCCCAGATATCAGCCGCGGAAAAAAAAACCGAGTAGAAACGTTTCTAGTCGGATGAATCTGGGCGCTCCTGTAGTAGCCCGTACGTTTCCTAAAATCGTGGCGCGTTGACGGGCACGACTCGAGGAAGTACTGGTGGTTTAAAGCACCAGTACCCCATACACAGGCCCGCGGGTGTCACTCGAGGAAGTACTGGTGGTTTAAAGCACCAGTACCCCGTACACAGGCCCGCGGGTGTCAGCGTGGAACCCGCACCACTTCCGGCTTCCGAGGCCACAGATTATTATTTTCAATGGGGCCCCATGCAGCGCGGCACATCCGAGTTTTGCTTGTGGCGACAAAAACTTTCTTCAAGGCTGGGCCTGTGTACTGGCGGTTTAAACCACCAGTACCTCCCCGTTTTTAGGCCGTTAACGCGGTGGGTCCATCTGCATTTGCATCAGAGCCTCCCCAGAGGGGGCCTAAGACTCCCTGGGGGACTGGTGGTTTTAACCATCAGTACTTCGCCCATCCATCAGCCTCCACGAAAAATAGAGCCGCGACGTTTCCACTTGAAATGGATTTGGACCGAATCCACCGCACCCGTTACTAGGCACAGCGCATCTGATTCATCGCAGCTCGTATACGGCCTTGACTTTCGGAAGTACTGTCCGGTGGTTTAAACCAACAGTACTTCTGAGGCACTTTTCTCCGGGGCTGGAAAAGTGCTGTGCACCACAACGAAAACGAACCCATGGGGACCTCTTTTTGGCTGGCAACGCCAGCCACTTTGCTCTGGAGGCTGAGCGCCAAGGTCACGGCGCATCAATGCCCCGGACCATAAATAAATAGCGGGCCCAAGACTTAGTACTGGTGGTTTAAGGGATGTAAAATCAGATCATTCTGATCTTAAGATTCTTTAAGTAGATTGCATGAATCAAAGTCGCTATCTTTGTGGAGATGCGTTTCAGAACTCCTTTTCTGCTATTGATGTCCAAGCCTCCAAGGGCATACTCACAAATTCACAATTCAATTTGGTGTATGTTCCCTCAAGCTGGCAGGCTCTTTCCCGACAAACATCCAGAATACTTCACAGATGTACCACTGTATAAGGGACGCTGGACCCGTTTTCCAGCAGGTCCAGCTCCCCACCAATAGATGGAGCCTCCCCCCGGAAAAAAAAAAAATAAAAAAAAAAAATAAAAAAAAAAAAAAAAAAAAAAAAAAAAAAAAAAAAAAAAGTTCCCTCAAGCATCCCCACAGTTGATGTACGTTCCTGGGGCCAGACTGACAAGTGCACATTTTGGACTCATTTCTGGACCTAGTTTGCGTCACAGACATCCAGATCTTGCCGTAATTGAGGTCAGATACACGCATGAAAGTCCTATTGCGAGTATGATCTGGGAGCATACTACTCTCATCAGGACTTTTTCCGCGGAGCTGTGGACGTAATTCTGGTCACATTCATCCTGGCGTGGCTGTAATTGCAATCACTGACAGGTACATGTGCTTAAGTCCTAGAGTGAGTATTCCCTTGGTGTCATCGGAGCCCACATTTCAGCCAAAACAAATTCAATTGAGGAAGTCCCAGTCTGAATATTTATTGGGAAAAAAAAAAAAGAAAAAAAAGGGACTATGGTGGGTTGTTCCTAGACACTTTGAGCACCATGAATATAGCTGGAGCATATTCACACTACCATTGTGTTGATTGGAATCCTTTTTTTTTTGGGGGGGGGGGGTAACTTCGGCGCAGTCACGAAAAACAGTTTGTAATTGCATTTCAAACTGCTTTTTAGCATTTTAGTCAGGGCCCGAGTTTCAATTGCAGTTGAAACTCGGGCTGCCTTTAGGCAGCAGTTCACTCAGGGCCCTCGTGTATCCACGAACAGCAGATTAAAAAAAAAAAAACAAAAAAAAAAACATCCCTTATGCTGTGATTGGGGTCCGATACAGGATGCTAAATGAAGCCAGGCAGTTAGCTGCCTCGCGTGGAATCGGCCCTGCCTGGCTGGCAGGGCGTTACAAGGACCTGACAACAAGAAACAAAAAAGGAAAACGACCTGTTTCATGTTCCTCACTTCATGGCCAGATACATTCCTCAAAGCACTGATGAGGTGAGGGCCTGCCGGACGTAGGTGGATTCGCAGTTCCTCGTTTCCTTACTTTTTTATGTCTTCTTTTTCTTTTTTCTTTTTTTCGCCTCCATCCCTGCCCTCAAAACACTGATGAAGTGAGGGCCTGCCCCACTTCTTAGGAGTAGGCTACTCTTGAGACTTCGCGTTTGCCTGTGAAGGGTAGTGCCTGCGAATCTGGGCTGTGGCCGAGACATCTCGGCCCTGGCCAATCTGGGGTGAGGCCGAGACATCTCGGCCGTGGCCAGTCTGGGGTGTGGCCGAGACATCTCGGCCGTGGCCCAACCATGGGGCTGTTTTTTTTTCCCCCCCAGCCACGGAGCGGCGCAGCGCGTTGCGGCGACCGGGAAAAAAAAA
>BFEA01000017.1:502515-515796 GCA_003427395.1 Chara braunii | reverse complement strand
AAAAAAAAAAAAAAAAAAAAAAGAACCCGAAGAAAGAAAGAAACGGCCATGTGCCTGACTGAACTGCTAGAAAGGGCGTCATTCGACACTCCTCGGCGCGTCCTCGAGCTCCGAGGACGAATCCTCGGAGATTTTTTTGATTTTTGGAGGCGTCGTTCCACCTGTCCTCGGAGAGTAGCCCCGAGGATGCATCCTCGGGGCCGTCCCGTGGCCATTTTCATGAGATTATAGACGGCCGCGAGGATGTTGTCCGACCTCCGATTCGGGATGTCCGTTTGCGAGGCGCGGTGGTCCACCAGCCGGACGGCGGCAATACGTCACGGGCCGTGGAAAATAAAATTGCGAACGCGGGAACGGCCCCGTTCGAAATTCGAAATTCGAATTTTCTCCGTGCGGAACGACAGTGTGGCGGCGCACAGGCGGAAGAGCACGTCGACTGGGGGACGAGCGCGCAGGCTTGACGTCGCATGTCGTACTTCAACGGCACCGCGCCGCCACCGTGTGTAGTGTGTTCGTTGCAGGCAAAACGAAGCGGCGTGTCAGCTCCTGCGCTGGCCACGTGCATGCGAGTTGCGCTTCCGTGGTTCAGGGACGGAGGACGAACGCTCTGGGCCCATCGCCGTGTGATTTTTGTCATCACGCCTGTCTTCCACACCTCGTCGTAGGCGTCTTCGGTCGTCGTCGCGGACGTTCATTCGCGCAGGTGGGTGGCAGTGGACGTTGCTCTTCCTCGTGGACGTGCGCGAATGGAGGGATGCGATGGGGGTGGCCGTGCTGTGCTGTCGCGGCAGCTGCCGTTGCCGTAGTCCGTCGATACGAAGCGGAGAGGGCGGCGGGCCGCATGAAGGCAGCGCTTTCCAGGCGGCGACACAGGCTTCTGCTGCAGAGGGTGTTGGACGCCCCGGACTGCATCACGACTTCGGAGGCCGTGGCTCAGCTTTGCGCTGCAATCGGCTCCGGTGTGCTTCCCAGGGCGACGCCACGTTGGTGGATGAGGCAGAGAACTGGCGGGACTTGGGAGGATTTGTGGGTGTGCGATGACGCGACGGATGACCACTTCCGGGAAAAGCTCCGCATGTCGAGGAGAGTGTTCATGGAGATCACCGAAGCCTGTGCACCTCATTTTCAACGACAGGTCACGTTTTACAGGGAGCCGCTTCAGCCGGATCAAATCGTCGCGTACGCGCTGTATAGGTGGGCAACAGGAGAGTCGTACGACAACAGCACATCATCGTTCGACATTGGCAGATCATCCGGAGTTCGAGCCGTGCGCGATGTGACAGCCGCGTTGTCGAGGGTCTACGGGGACAGGATATCGTGGCCGACGGGGGTGCGTAAACAGGTGGTGCTATGGGCGTTTCAGGACAAGGGCTTTCCCAACTGCCATGGCGCAGTTGACTGCACACACATCTACGTGGACAAACTGGCGAACGCTTCGAGCGAGAACTACTTCGACCGCAAGCACCGTTTCTCCGTCATTGCGCAGGTGGTGGTGGACCTGAATCTGCGTGTGCTTGACGTCTTCGTTGGCTACCCGGGCAGCTGCCACGACATTCGGGTAATCCAGCTGTCAAGTCTGTCGAGGCGGGAGGAAGAGGGAACGCTTTTTCGCGGGCCGCCTGTAACGCTGTCGGGAGGGGTGAGGACGAATGGATACATCTTGGGCGACAACAGGTATCCTCCTTCAGAATGTATAGTGGTGCCGTACGGAGGAATCAATCAGCACCCAGACGAGGAAAGGTTCGACAACAAACAAAAGGCCGCTAGAGGTGCTGTGGAGAGGGCGTTCGGGAGGTTGAAGGGGATGTGGAGGCTCTTCCTTCGGTCGCACAAAACGAACTTGGACACTCTACCGCAGCAGTTCACGGCCGTCTGCATTCTCCACAACGTCCTGCTCGATGCTGGAATCGAGTTCGACGAGAACTTGTTGTGGGAGGTCGACGAGAACGGGGTGAGGCGACGAGTGGACCTGGGGATGCATCGTCCACTACAGCCAGTGACGATGCTGACATCGACGGACGCCGCACACGCGCTCTGCAATGCCCTAGCGGAGCGAATGAAACACATCTGATCGTGCGTGTCGCGCCACTCTGCCTCTCGTACACAGACAAAAACCGTGTGTGTCCGTCGTGGAGTCGCGAACGATGACGTGGAGTTAGCTCGCAGGGTTTGCAGTAGGCGGACGATTCGTTTGTAGGTGTTTGTTGTTGTAGTCGACGGTAGTGTGCTTCTCCAAGTCGTGGGTGCTCGACAGTGAAGCGGCTCAATTGCCGTGGGTGATCGGCAGTGACGTCGCTGTTATTTTTTTTTCGTTGTTCATTGATGTCGTCCTTGCCGCGACGGTGTTCCCGCGCAAATGCGTGGGCATGGGGATGGGAAATGTGAGGGGGGGGGGGGGGGGGGGGGGGGAGGGGAGGGGTTTTTCGGTGCTTGTTGGGTGGCGGCGCGGAGCAGGTCGACACCCCTCTATTTCGCATGTGCTTTGGATCGCTGTTTTGCTTCAAATTATAAGATATTTGTATTTTTTTGTTTATTTGTGTGAGGTCGTCGTCGTGCGTCATGCTGCTGTCCGTCTTTTGATGGCACGTGTTTTCTGTCCACCACATGTAGCGTCTATGATGCATGTTGTCTGCAGTACTCGGCGTTCGGTTGATGCTGTTGGTGAAGCTTCGATGTTGAACTGATGAGGACCACGTGCATGGAATGAAATGTAATCAACAAACAGTTTTCTCGTGATGGGTTCATATTTTGGGAAATGGTTGACAACTCTCTTGTGATATTTTCGATGGGTTCGTGCATTGTTTGTTTTCGTTTTTTTTTTCTCTTCCCCTTTATCTGTGGTGTTCAACATGAACAGAAGTTGTGGACGACATGGCGATGAGGAATAACAAGAGCATGAGAATAGAAGCTGTGGACGCGATTCAGACGATCATTAACGATTATCGTGAACGATAAACCCGCATACAACAGAAGAAAAGCAGCAGTGCCTGAGCAATAAGAAGCATACAGTCACACGACGTTCACACAGAAACAGAAATGATTGCATAAAATCCGTTGAAGTACAGAAAAAGTTATGGCGGTGACCGACTTTTCTCCTACCTATCCACACTCCCTCCCCACTATCCACCCTCCAATCGCGAACCACGAAGGACAAACTTATCCTGCCGTTTGCGCAGTGCTGCCACGTGTCACCCCCATGATTAACGAACCCTTTTGTGGAGCACGACCAGAAAGTGTGCTCCAATTCCTAAAAGACTACATGAAAAAAAAAACAAAAAAAACATAGGAGCCGCTCACAACACACGTAATACAGAGCCATCTGCCGACGTGGTGAGAGATGTTTCCGCACCTCCGCCTTGACAGACTACTGCGCAGGACCTGCCACCTCACCTATTCGCCACACCCCCCACCCCCAGCACCTGGCAACACCCTTCCCGCCTCTGCGCTACCGTGTCCACTTGAAGGCGCACACTTCCTCCTCTCGTCACCACCGTCGACGAAGCACCGACGATGCGAACCAACCCGCTGCCATCTGCTCGAGATGACGTGTCACTTGCCATCATCTCCATCGTCATCCGCCGCGGGCCCGCTGCCGATCCACCCCTGTTTTGCGGCCTCCGCCGCGTTCTTCAGGGCAGCGTTGTACCCGAATGCCAACCCGCAATCACACCATTCCGGAATGCATTGCGGGTAATCTCCTTGCGTCAGGTGGGCCTTGCCTAGACGATCGAGGACGAGGTTGGCGGAGTCCACCACGTGTCGGCGCCAGTTGAAGATGTACGACCCCATCTCTATCATCGTCGGTTTCGCGACCATGGACGCGTACGACCATGCCTCGTAATGCGATCGGTCGTCGTCACCTCCCATGCGCATGATCCACATGACCGCGCACAACAACGCTCACAGACTGTCTGCCAGCCTGGACAACCTCTCCTATTTTACGCGCCCGCCATCCGCCCGCTGTCCGCACCAGATCGCATCTGTCCGACACTCCGCCAACAGAAGAATTGTCGCCTCCTGCCGCGCCGCGATATCGTCGTCTTCCGGGCGGTCCTCAATCTTCACCCCCGCGAACCACAGAGGCACGTCCATCTTCATCGCCAACGTGTGGTAGACGAGTGCAGGGGATACCACTCTCSACCATTCCAAGGCCTGCCAAACTGCTCGTGCGAGGTCCGTGGCGAAGTCGACGGTGATGTAGGACTCTGCACGAGAGAAGCCAGTCGACCTCGACTGCGATTTAAAGATCCAACCGTGGATGGTGCRCARCACTACTCTCTCCACGCTGCGCGCTCTGYGGAGAGCCGGATCACGCTGCGCCGGGTCGTCGATCTTGAAGCGCGGCACGTCATTCGGCGGCATGATGAGCATCGACGACGGCTCAACTCCTGCGTCTCCRTTGGCGATGGCGACGAAGTAGTCGGTGCATTCGCCTACCGCCTCCCTCAGAGGTTTCCCGGGACCCTGACCCCAGAAAGCGTCGCAATCAACCCACAACTTGGCCTTCTCTTCCAGGTCGTCCTCCTTCGGCGCTCCCTTCCCCCTCGGCAGAAGTGGACGGTCGTCGTAATCATTGCCTTCCCGCTTTCCGTCTCTTCGGCCATCGTCACGGCCAATGTCTTCGACCCCCCCCCTTTCTGCACCTTCGACGACCCCTCCTTTAGTTGTGTGATCTGCCGCCGCCGCCCGACTGGCGCTAGCCGTCGCGTCGCCCTTTTGCGCGGTCGCCATGTGCCCTCCCCCTGATGCCAACACGTGTTGCAAGGGGAGTGACTGACGTGGCTGACCTTGGCCTACCGCCGGCGAAAGTTGTCCCGCGACCCACGCGCCCGTGACGACAACCCCTGCCGTGTTTGGGGTCCTTGGCACCGTCCTGGCAGCACCGCCAACAACGCTGCATTTCAGTGCTTGCAGTTGCTCCCTCGCCACTCCATCCCGCCCGAAACCCAACCTTGCGACCCCTGCCGTCCCTTGCGCATCCACCATAGCCACTTCGTCAGCGAGGAAGTCATCAGTTTGTGAGGAGCTGGCGTCATCAATGCGCTGCCTTTTCGACTTCGGTATGTGGCCTCTACCTTTGTTGGTTTCCCCACCGTCGCCCCCCCCGCCATCTTTCCTGCACCTCGCAGAGGCGCCCCGTGGGGGCATCTGGTCCGCAAATCGGAATCAACGACCAGGTAAACGAAGGCTGTCGTCGACGAAAGAGCGCGCGGAAGAAGGACGCCTTACTGCTTCCCAGTGCTTCCACGTGGACGGAGGACGACGTGGATGATGCAGATGACGGAGCAGTGGTCGTGGAGCCGCGACGACGATGGCGACGGAAATGGAGATCGCGGACGATGAAACACGTTGGCGGAGTAGCACGTCCACAGACGATGACGTCGATGAAGGAGCACGTGGACGGAGGCGGCGTTCAAGTCCTTGAAGCGTGGCACGTGGGCGAAGAGGACAGCTGTCGCGACGGGGACGTGGGACCACTTGTTTGATGCGCATGAAGGGGCATTGTCTGCGCAGCATGATGCGGGAGCGTGGAGTGGCGAAGCGGAGTTGCAGGCGCGCGACGACGAGCAGGTAGGCAGACGGTGCGAGAGGGAACCGTGGCTAAGGAACCACTGCGGTACGGAATGGCGGGCGGAATGTCCTTTTTCTACGTACTGCGATGTGAAAGTACATTGTGGACTTGAGTCCCCGTCCACTACAGCCCGCCCCTTCGTCGCTCGCCCATGGTCCGTTTTCCTCCGCAGGCGCATGTCATCCCTCACATGGCCAACATCGAAAGTGGGCGCGCAGAAGGACCTTGGCGGAGGTCGAAAAAGCCCACCAAACCAACGACCCCCTCCCACCCGAAAATCACACCCTTCTCCGAAACCCCAGGAGTTCGCCATCCATGCGTGTCGGCGACGCCTCACTACAACAGTCGTAATATTCTATAACCAGACGACATAATGTAACACCGAAGGACGAGCCACGGGGCATGAAAGCAATCATACCCATTCTACAATGAAATCATCAAATAAATGCATACTTAAAAAGCAAAATTAGCCGTGCGGCCAAAATACAACCAGCCGACTGTACACAACCTGCACATCTCGTCACTGCAGCACGCAGGACAATAACGGCACGCGTGGCGGGGAGACGTCACGATCGCTCGCGGATCGCTTTAGCAATCTCCATAAGTGCTTCGCACATCATCAAGTTCGCCTGGTCGGCCTTGACGTAGTGTTCCTTCTGCACTTCAACCTCTCGCTCCAAAATGTCGCACTGCCTAGTCAGAATTGAGCACTGTCTCTTGCTCGCGCTGTCCACGGTTGTCGCCATCAGACTCCCGTGCTCCTTCATCACGTCTGCAATCGTGTCAAAGGTCTGTTGCCTCACATTCTTCCGTTTGCTGCCCCCGCCAACACCACCGCCGCTGATAGAATCCCTCGTGGACCCCTGATCGTCGTCCTGTCCATCCCCGCCCCCCTCACTACCACCGGATTCATTCCGACCTCCGCGTGGGCCGGACAATTGAACACCTCCAGTCGCACCGGTGTTGGCAAGATTGGTGGGGTGTATGGTGTGATCGCTCCTGGTCATCGCCGCCATCTCTGAATACACACGCTCATCCATCAGGAAATTGAACCCCCGCTCCTTCCTCTCGCCTGGCGTTAGTGTGAAGAAATTTGGCTTCCCCGATTCTCCCATAAACTTGTGCACGGTTTTGAATTGCTGGTACAGGTTGTCCCATTTCTTCCCGCAATCGACGGCCTTTCTACTCGTCACCCCCATTTGCACCAGCCTCGTCTCCACATCGTCCCACTTCCATGTCTTCATCTTCATCCTTCCCGTGGTGTGCGCGAGGCCGGCAAGATGCGAATCCTGGTCTCTTTTTGCCGGGATGAGAGCAATCATGTGCTCCACGGTCCAAAAGTCCTGGCTTTTCGATCCCTCGCCAGCCGACCCATCTTCCACACCCTTCTTCCCCCTCCGCCCCGTTGGCGTTTCCGACAACTTTTTCCCGGCCCTCGACCCTCCCCGCTTTCTTCCTACTGGACGAATCTCCATCTCCTCATCGTCGTCCTCGTCGTCGTCACCGGCCCCGTCGTCCGCCTCGCATTCCTCCGCAACTGCACCATCTTCATCGCCTAATATATCGTCCGCCCCCACGGTAATCTTCGCCACCCCTCTCGTTATGCCGGTCGTGCTCGCTTCATGCGATTGTCGCCGATGATCATCCCAAAACTTTCGACCAACGACCTCCGTTGCTGACCACTCTTCGTTTGGGCGTCGTCCATCCGCTGTGCCACCTGCCGTCGTCGTTCTACAAGGAACTGATCCGCTAGTCCGCGTTGTCACTGGAGCCGGTGTGCGGGTGCTGCCCGAAGCTGGGTTCACGATAACGGTGCACGTCACCTCCTCGGCACTCCCGGACCTCAATCCGAAGCTGAGATCCACCAGTCCTGCATCATAACCAGCCGGGGTACGCCCCTCCAACAGATCAGTGTACGTCGGCGTCGATGCCTGCCTGTGCAGCTGGCTCCCCATCCAATCCTGAGTCGAACCGCTGCCCAGAGGAAGGGTAGAACATCGTGGGTCGCTGCCGTCATCGTCACTTGGAGGCAACGGTATCTCGTGGGACGGCAGGTGGCTGTACAGTGCGGGGTCGTACGGCCGCCTGACTGCTTCCGCCCTTCTGCAGCGCTGACGTNTTGGAGGCAACGGTATCTCGTGGGACGGCAGGTGGCTGTACAGTGCGGGGTCGTACGGCCGCCTGACTGCTTCCGCCCTTCTGCAGCGCTGACGTGACGACCCCGCAGCCCCAACGGACAACGTGGTCCTCGTCTATACCCTCTCCATCTTCCTGGCCGTCTTCGACGTTCGCCGCGTCTGTTTCCTCTCTGGAACGCGCACGAGGCAACAAATATGGAAGACGACAATGGCAAGCAGCAGCACAACGGCGAGCACTAGCAAAGGCAGCCTGCGGTACAGGTCTGCCATGAATGACAGGGCAGCAGAAACAAAAGATGCACTCGCGCTGTGGCAAGCGCGGCGAACGGAGACAAACGGTGCGAGAGGGAAGACGCCAACGAATGAAATTCATGCAATCTCGAAGCTGGCTGCAGGAGGGCGCTTACAAAATACGTATTTTTCGACCGTTGTGGAGCACGCGGGAACGGCCCGACCACTGCAGGAGTCGGCCGAAGACGTCCGATGCTCGCCACTGCACCTCCGCCGGGGCACCTGACGAACTGATAGGGGCCACAGGGCCGTCCCGCGACGATCACCGCCAACAGTAAAACGACGAGGCCGTTACTCGACGTTTTGGACGCCCATGCCCCGGAATGTCCGTCTTCCGCCTTCCGAACCACCTCTGGACCACTTTCGACCTCCGTTGCCCCTTCGGTGACCGCCGCCGACACCCCGATAATCGCGGATCCTCGGGCTCCAAAGGACCTCGCGAGGTCCCTTGAACCCAAGGATGATTTGGCTGGGAAATCCTCGGAGCCCGAGGATTTGTCCTCGGAGTGTTTTCACATTTCTGTTCCGAAAATCGGCTCCGAGGACAGGTGGAACGATAACGAAATCCTCGAAATTGCGTCCCCGAGGAGTGTCGAACGACGCCCAAAAAACCAGCTTGAGTTTCAAACTGCTAAGACGCAGTTTCAACTTTCAAATGCAATTGAAACTCGGGCCCTGACTAGACTGCTAAAACACAGTTTCAAATGCAATTACAAACTGTAACCCTGACTGCGCTGTAGTTTTCTCTTTTTTTTTCTTTTTTTTTTTAAAGCGAAACATCTGTGGCAACTTCCTATTGGAGGTGATACGAGCATCCTCCAATAGCAAGCCCCAGTTTATAGATGACTCCAATCTATTGGTGGGGAGCATCACCTGCTGGAAACCGGGTCCAGCGTCCCACTGACAAGATTGAAGATGATATACCTGGCGGAACAGCATTCATTGCCCTCTCTCGAGGGGATTGACTGTCCACCCAATTATCAGCCAGGTCACAACATATATGAAAATCTAGCCATGGGGAGGGCGGCAAACTCTCCTCCGATCATCCTAATTCCTCACAGTCATAGCCGTGCAAAGCAACCCCTAGGCCCCCTCTGTGCATAAGGCCGCTGCCCAGCTCCATGATTCACATTTTCCTCTAGCGGAGGACGTCTGCCTACCCTCCCTTATCGTAAGCTATTCACCCAGTGAAGATCAGTCTCACAAGATTGCTTTTATCAAATTACTGGCAGAGGATAGCAACATTCGCGACATATTTCATTCTTGTTATTATTAGTATTATCACACATCTGCCGTGCATACTCTTCCCACTGCCATTTCGCCAACCAGAGTTTTGCCCATCCCTTATTAATTGTCCTATCTCCTCCCCCTATTTCCCACCCAGCCTCTCGCTCCTCTCCATCGTGCCCCCTACCAGGGAGGGGCCAGGGGAAACCCTAGGGTTAAAAAAAAGGACGGCGGCAGGTGATATTTACGCAGGAGTAAAACAATCAAAACACATGCGAAACCCATCTAATCCAACCCCCCCGTGGTCAACTACCTGAGCCACCCCCATGATTGTACGACGCCGCAGCTCGATAGTATTACCCTCTAGGGGGAAGTGGCATACCCCTGCGATATCAAAAAAGGCCCTGTTGTCGCCATTGCTCGGTAACTCATCACACATGATATCATTGCCCGCATCAGCCTGCAGGGTAAATGACGAATCAATTGTAAAAAACCTTTCAAAACAAATGGGGAAACCGCATCACCTACCTCTGCCGAAGCACCGTTGTCAAACAATGATGACGATGCCTTTTGACCTTCCGCGGGCTGTTGGTAAGACTGTGAAACAGCTAGCAACAAACCTTCAGGAGCAAGCGCCCGGATCGCCGCTCCCACATCCGTCAAATCTCCATTATTTACTACAACAGCCTGAGATTGATAGCCAAACGATATGGGATCGTCACCCAATTCATCACTCGCCTGAGCAAAAGACCACGGTTGCTGGACACTGAGTGAAGTATCTAGTGATGTCGCTGTTGTAGATGTTGTAATTGTCGATATTGCTCTTGTTGCCGCTGTTGATGTTTAACTTATTGATGTTGTTGATGTTGTTGATGTTCTTGATGTTGCTGATGTTGTTGATGTTGTTGATACTGTCCATGTCACGCTATTTGGTGGACCGCCCACGTGTTTCCTTGCTAGAAGCCCGACATTCATGTCTTTCACCTGCGTTAGCATCCCAGTGCACTAGTGTAGGGGCGGTCGTCGCCTATGCTCTGTCGTCCTCATCCCGCTGTCAAAGAGAAATCTTCTCGTACAGTTCCTCCTCCCACCCAACATAGATCTCCTCTCCCTCCAACAAATATCATCCGGTAAGTTGCCATCATTGTTCTATACTCAGCACCTCGTGCATCTCCTCCAGCTGTTGTTTATACAAGGTCACAATGGACAGTGCGGAGTCTTCCTCCACGGTCTGCAGGTCAGGAGGGGTTCCCCACAGCCCCCCTTGAGCCAAGGTCTCCGTGTCCATCTCTGCCATCGCTATTGATGTTGGAAGCTGCCACCGCTATACCACTATCTGTCGACACTTCACGGTTCAAGGCGTTAACCCTGTCCACACGCCGCGGAACACGTATGTCACCAACAGCAGCTGCCACGTGGCAATCAAGACGCCACGCGCATCTGCCGAGCGAGCGTGCAGGCCTACCGGCCGAGGGGCTCCCTCCCCCAGGCACTAGTTTAGCCGGCGGACCGGGCCTTGCCGGTCTGGCAGCATCGGGGCGCTAGCGCTAGAGCAGCTTCAGCCCTCCTAATCAGGCTCTTCATCGTGGAAGTCTGGAATCCTTCTTTTGATACAGGGGCTCGTTAGACACTCCTTGGAGCATCCTCGGGGACGAAGGAAGTTTCCTTGGGGGTTTTCAAGGAAATTCCCACCGTCGTTCCACCTATCCTTGGGGTGGTCTCCCACGGATGATTCCTTTCGGCCGCTGGCAGCCATTCTCATAATATTATAGTCAGCCGCGGGAGGGGTAATGCCTTGGTCCATTGGGTGATGTTCGTCTTGCTACGGTGTGGTTGAGCTGCCGAAGGAGGGAAATTTTGAAAGGCGCTGGCGACCGGAAAAAAAACCCTTAAAAAGCAATAGACCTCCCCGGTGGAAAATCGAATTTCAAATTGGGTGTTGGACGTCACAACGGCGACGGGGGGCAGGAGGCATCCATATCTGCGATGGTGGAAACAAGCATTTGCAGCGGTGCAGTGGAGTCCTCGTACGTCGTCACAAATTTGTGAGCGCCCCGCAAAGTTCCATCGCCATCGCCTCTGCATGTCGTCGCGCCTATGTGTTGAGTCAAGCACACGCGGGGAACGTCATCGGGGACTTGGTGTTGAGGTTACCGTGGTCGTGGCGAGTTGGTAGGTTTTTGTATTTTCGTGGTTCATGAGCATTGCAACACACATGCCGATGGAGGGCGGCAGCAATGACGGACGTGCGAAGTTGACGACGATCGAGAAGATGGTTGTGACGGTCGTGCTCTTTCGTTGTCAGCAGGAGAGGGCATTGGCCAGAATGAGAGCGCAGATTCGCCCGCGGAGGAGGAAAACGCTTCATCAAGTTCCGGTCGAGGGGCTGGATACCGTGACCATCACGGTGGCTGCAGTTCAGGTTTGCTGCGCCATGGGTTGCAGTGTTCTTCCACGAGCGACGCCGAGGTGGTGGATGAAAAGGAGGACGGGGGGGCATGAGAGGATCTCAAGCAATTCGATGAATCAGATGCGACGGAAGGGTACTTTTGGGAGAAGTTGCGTATGTCGCCACGTGTCTTTCGGGCGATGACGATTGCATCCAGTGTGGACGAATGCCCGCGGCATGCACTGCCAATGTCGATGTCGACTGCAGTCTGTGTCGATCCCTCGTCTTCCCTGCTAGAGGCCTTCGATAGAGGTCGGCCATCAACGATAGAGGAAGCAGTGCACACATGGAACAGGAGGACCATGAAAAGCAAAATTATGACTAGGAGCAGCAGTGGCAACCTTCAATAGAGGTCGGCCATCAACAACACGTACGACAGGGCCGTAATTCTACGACGACGATGAAGAGAGAAGCCGGTAGACCCGGGTAGAGGACAGCATATGACACACACACTCTAACGGTCGTACGCCCTTGTACTGCGAGCCGAGTTGTGGCCTGCGTGGTGGCTTCTGGAGTGGTCCATTGAAGACCTGCTCTTCGTCTGCCGCCCGTCCATGTTGACATCCTTCTTCACGTCCGGGCACCCTGCTGAGGATGTAGACGTGGAAGAAAATGACAAGGACAAGCAAAAGGATGACCAGGAGCAATAGCGGCATCCTTCGAAAGACGTCGATCATGAAAGGCAGTAGCTAGCCGACGACGGTATACCTCCAGCAAACGGCGACGAAGAGGGCTGCAAACGGAAAACCCCAGCATGAGACAAATGCCTTGTAACATTTTTCGTCGCGGAATACAGTGGGCAATCGGAGCAAGGGGGGTCGGCTGAAGTATTTAAATTTGCCAACCGTTCGGGCCCTTTCCGTTTGGGAGCACGCGCTGTGAGGGAGAACACTGGTCGACGACGTCCGTGGGGGCCGACCGGCCACCAACGGTTACCGTTGGTGTAAGGTTCCTAGAAGGCCGAACGTTGAAGACCCAAGATGTCCGTGTGCTGCCGAGTGGGAACTCCAATGGACCAGCCGACGAAAATTTCTTGCCGACGACGGGTGCCCTCGACGCTCCGATTATCGCGGATCCTTGACCTCCAAGGGACCTCGGGAGGTCCCTTGAGGAATGCCACCAAATGGCTGTAGCCCGAGGATGCCCCAAGGATTCCCCAAGGAAATGTTTTTACTTTTTTTTTTTCGTTTTCATCCCCAAGGATAGGTGGAACGAAATTTTCCTCGGGGGATTTACGCGTTTGAGGAGTGTCTAACGAGCCCCACAGTCTGCAATTGCAGTTTAGGCACCCCACCTGGCCAGAAAGTTGGGTTGTATACATTACCTGAACTGCAATTGCAAATTGTATAGTAGCCCATACTGCAATTATAACTCTTTTTTGTGACTCCCCCGTAGTTTCCTTTTTTTGTTTTTTTTTTTTGTTGACTGCAATCTTTTTTTTTTTTTTTTTTTTTTTGCCCAAGGCTGATATTACCAATAAGAAGATTGAGGTCAGGGTCCTCACAGTCTACCCGGAATGACCAAACAGAACATGCTGAGAACCGGGCTAAGCATCCCTCATATGATAATGATGATGATAATGATGATGATGAATTTTTGTGTAA
>BFEA01000017.1:392697-405973 GCA_003427395.1 Chara braunii | reverse complement strand
CCCTCTCCCGCGCCGCCAAGGGGGTCCGACGTTTGGGGAACGCCAGACCCCAGCGCCGGTCACGCGTGGGGGGTCCGGCGTTCCGGAAACGCCTGACCCCCCTTGGCGGTGCGGGAGACGTGCGGCGTTGGACTGACAGCCTCCCTCTTCCGCACCGTCTTGGGCGAGACGGGGTTTTTCGGGCCCCCTCGGCGGTGCGGGAAAGAGATGGGACCCGACATTGGAAACGATTTCGACCAGAGTGACGAGGGGGTCCAGCGTTCCCAGAATGCCGGACCCCAACGCTGGTCACGTGTGGGGTCCGGCGTTCCTAGAACGCCGGACCCCCTCCGCGGTGCGGGAGAGGGACGGGGACCCCTCGGTGGTGCGGGAGAGGGACGGGGAACCCTCGTCGGTGTGGGAGAGGGACGGGGACCCCTCCGCGGTGCGGGAGAGGGCCAGGGACCCCTCGGCGGTGCGAGAGAGGGACGGGGACCCCTCGGCGGTGCGCGACACATAGTGCTCCGACGAAACTAATGTCGTCCACACCGCGGAGGGGTCCGGCGTTCCCTGAACGCCGGATCGAGCGTGTTGGTGTTGGTGCCCCTTGTTGTGGTCTTCAGGCAACAAATGCTCGTTCAGGTCACTCAATTCCTTTCTCTTGTTGTCTTTTCGTTTTTTCCCCCTTGGCTTCCTTCAGGTAAATCAACTTCGGCCTCCGTCCCGGGACCACGTGCATACGGCAGGTCTAAGCTTTACAACGATAAACCCTGGGCTCTTGACAGGGTTGGTGGTCTTCATACATCTGGTTGTGGAGCCGTCGTGTTCTTGAGTGATGACAACGGCGGGAGTTGGTACTGTTGCGGAGGTGTGGAGAAATCAGAAGCGGGGAGGACTAACTACGATGGCAGGAAGTTTAGGACCTTCTTCCTTACGTCTGTCTATGACGGCGAGGGGAAGAATTGGGTCAAGGAAGACAAGAAGGTGTCTCTTGACCTTCGGCTCTTCCAAGGTTACGGGGTCAAGGCTTTGTCGATGAAAGCGTTTGACGTGCGAGGGAACGCAACGGAGTTCCAAATGCTGGATCCTGAAAAGTTTCTCTCTAAAACCAATGGCTACCGCGTCACAGGGTCCCTCCCCGTTGTCGACAACACTTTCTTGCTCAGCAAACCTTTGGTCCAGTTCAACAGCCCGACGGACCAGCTGGCACCTACCGTCATGCGATACAGGGAACAGTTCGCGAGGCTGCCTGCTGCCCAGCAAGTTGATTGTGTTTTCCTGCCCTTTGACGCGGGGTCCAAACGTCACCAAGAGCCGCCGACAAAAGTGGGTGCAAAGAGGAAACAATTGCCGACTGCCCCGCTTTCGGCCGATGCAGTCGCCCGGCCTCTTCCCCCTCCGGTTGAGCCCTCCGATCGATAAGGTAGCGATGCAGCGGAGCAATCCAGCGAGGCCACAGACTATGACGGCAGAGCTCTGCGCCATCTGGCTGGTCCACAACATCGTTCCAGGGAAGGTACAAGTACCTTCGACAACGACGACAGCGCGGGGCAAGAGGGGGAGGGCGGTGGTGAGGAGGGGGACGACGGTGACGAACAAGATGCTGACGGTGAGGACAATGGCATAGACGATGAGAGAGACGTCGGTGGTGAGGGATTCGATGACACTCGCTCCTCCCAATGTGGACGCCCACGCAACGAAAACGATTCGCGGGCGTGTCGTGGGGTTGACGCCTACGGCGGCGCTGTCGCGGATGGTGCTGGTGACCAGCCTCCCGAGGGGTGTCGCAGTCGCATAACCAGGCAAGGGATGGAAGAGACAAAAATGCCTCACGGGGAAAGAGGAAAAGGGGAGAAGCGACAACCTCTTCTGCGAGTCAATCGAAACAGGCGAGGGCTGACGCTGTCAACGAGGCTCGTGGAGCGTTGACGGCATCCCAGGAGGCGCGGGGTACAAGGACAGGTGGCGGGGGGGGGGCAAGTGCCAGTCGTGGCGGGGGTGGTGGGGGGCGGTAGGAGAGGCTCGCAGAGGGCCAGGACACATGAGCTGTGGGACTCGGGGGATGAGGGCGAGGGGGTGGGGCCTCGCATGCCCGAAGACGTCGACGACCTCGTTCAGCACGCGGCGCCCCTAGACACAACACGATGTTTCTTTCTCGAATACGACGACCAAGGCTTTGCCAGGCAAGACGTCCGTGTTGTTAACGTCGACGTCACAAGAATCAAACGCATTCCCCGTGGGCCTATCCTCTACAACCACCGCTCATTATCTGATAACATTGTGAGAGGCATCGTGAATGCCATAGAAAGCTCCATCACTGTTGAACCGGGGGCGTGGGATAGACCTGACCTTGTTCTTGCGCCAGTTGACCCCAACGTCGTCATCGACGGGCAGGGAAGGCGAATCACGCCGGATGAGTTCTTTCAAAGAGACTCTGCAGAGTTCGATTGGTACGCAATCTGTGGTCAGCATACCGCCGAGACCATGAAACGGTTGGTGGAAAAGGATTCCGCCGCGGTCAAAGTCTATGGCCTCCGCTCGTACTCGAAAGTGCGAGTCGTCTTTTTCGACGATGACCATACACGAGGGTACTTCAATGTCTCCGCCTTTGACAACACACGGGAGAACCGCGCCATGATGGTATCATTCCAAGACGCTGTGCGTGATACGAGGCAATGGTGGATCGACAACGACAGAATAGAGGCCCCCAAAGCCAAACAGATTCCCAACTACTCTTCCAAACTCTTCCAAACTCTTCCAAGCCAAATTGACAATGCATTGAAGAGGACGGAGGTAGTACTGACAATGCATTGAAGAGGATAGGGATAAGCAGGGATATGGGGGGAGAAGTACTAGGGGGCGCCAGTAAAGTCTACTGAACTTGCTGGGAACCTCCTGGAAACCTGCTGGAAACTGGGTCCAACGTCCCTCAGTCGCTATCTATCGCTACATATAAAACCTGCTTCGCTTGCTGAAAACAGGGTCTCATGCGACTGGTAGGATTTCGGCCAGGGCCAGCGGGTGGGGTGGGAAGGGATCTGCGAAGTCTTGAGCAGGTCGTAGCGGGGTGCCGGGATCAATTGTGGTCCAATCGTGAAACATCAGCTGGTAGTCTCTTACTATCTCAGTCCGGGGTTCTCCCTGCGCTTCCCTTTTAGGTTGGCGGCCGGTCCATGATACCTTGGCCACCCATCCCTCCCTCTCTCCGCCTAGCCAGTCGTTGCTAAATGTGGAGATGATCCTGTTCATGCCCTCCCAGGTATTCATCGAGTCGAGCTTATCTTTAGTTGTCTTCCACTGGTCCGCTATCTCGTGGTCGACCAGTGTCCGGATTTGGTCAAGGGCCTCACCGTCTTCCACCCTCGCCCTTTCTATCTCAAGACAGCATCTTCTCCACCATATAGTCCACAGGATACTCCGTCTGCCTAGGTTGCATATATTTTCCTCGAATGTCTTCCCCCTGGTTGGAGGGTAGTACCCTAAGAGAAGGGCCCTCCAGTCCCATGGCCAGACTGCCCCAGGAACTATGTGACGCCAAATCCTGTCCCAACTTCTCCATAATAGCATTGATGCGGGGCATTGGAGGAATATATGTTCGATGGTCTCATCCCTCTTTCTCCCTAGGTAGCTCAGGAGACATTTATGGCACCACGGTAGCGCCTTCCCTTGTTGTTCCAGGCGGGTATGGTCTATCAGCCAATCGTTGGTTGGTAGGCACCTGTGCTCAATCTGCCACTGGAGGGCGGAAATTTTAGCGGGTCTCCTGTTGTAGTGTGCAAACCACCGGATGGGTTTTAGGAGACTGCGGTCTATATTGAGATGACAATACCATCTGTCTTCAACACGATCGCGTAATCTGCGTTTGGGTCTGAGCATCCGATAAGCAGATTTAGATTTTAAGTTGCATAGTGCTAACGCTTTTACCTCTCCCTTCCTGGTTGGGATATTCATGGTCCATTGCCACTCGTCAGGGTCCAGGGGGAGGTCCTCGATTGGAGTCATTGGGCGAAACGTCCTCTGGTGATCTCCCTCCGCAATGACCTTGATGCGATAAACTTCCCTTTGGTCCTTCCATATGAAGTGTTGTTGGTTACAACGCAGTCTGTCATCCTTTAGAACAGAGAAGGTTTCAACGAGCACGTGTGTGCGGTCTGCGAGGTGTGAGTCTGACGCGCACCGTACACACCCTTCGGAATCCGATATTAGGCGGTTTCCGAATAGGGGTTGCCTAAAGATTTTTTCCCACCTCTCTGGAACAGGCCGGTTGGGGGGGGGGAGCCTCCTCCATGTACGTATGAGACACACCCAATAACTATCGGTAGGGTCCCTGTTGCTGTATTTCCTGGGTAACCTCCAGTACCTGTCTTCCAGTCATACGCAGGGATCAATTTCAGGTGGAGATTCCGGGGCGAGGTCAGAGATCTGTGTCAGGGCAAGGGGGGCCCATGGGGAGGATGGTGAGAATATGATAAGTTGAAGCCAACGAATCGAGAGGGCCTGGAATTGTGTGGCCAGGTCCACAATTCCTAGACCACCTTTATTCTTGGGCTGGATCACCGAGTCCCACGCTACTCGGCTTATGACGTGGGTGATGTTGCTATCACCTCTCCACAGGAAGGTCGCCAACTGTTGTTTCAATGCCTTGAGTCCTCCGTTACTCATAGGCCACAGAATGGCCTTATACCACAGTGTGGCCAGGATCACATTATTGATGACAAGTGTCCGCCCAAAGATGGATGTGCGCTTATTGTTCCATTTGTCAAATTTAATCTGTGCTGGTCCTGTCAGCCATATGTCGTTCGATGTTGGCCTTCCTTTAGCAGTGATCAGTGCCCCTATAATTCTCAGGGGGTCCTCAGGGGGGAGCCATGTGATCCGCGGGTTTTCTGGAGGTCTGCCCCCTTGGTGGTGCATCCACCATCTCATAGTGTTTTGTCCCCAATTTACAGTCATGTCCGACAGGCGGCATAATTTGTTCATAAGGTGCTGGATTTCTTCCATGTTAGCCTCGGACGCTTCTACCATTATGGTAAGGTCATCGGCAAACAAGGAGCAGATGGGTACTGCCTCTTTCGGGATATTCGCTATCTTAATGCGTGTGAGGTCTTTGTTCTGTCACAGATTAGCTGATAGAGCTTCCATAATTACCACGAAGAGATAGGGGGCAATGGGGTCCCCTCGTCTCACTGACCGTTGGAGTTCGAATGGGGGTGTCACAGACCCACTGACCTGAACACAGGCTGTGGCATTTTTATTAAGGATCTTGACCCAACGCCGGAAGGCGGGTCCGAAGTTCATTTTTTCCAAGCACGTGTCTAGAAATTCCCAGTCCATATGGTCATATGCTTTTTCGAAGTCTATAAATATAATGGTCGCATTTGCCTCTTTTCGGCGCGCCAATTGGGCCACGTCATTGACCAGCAAAATATTTTCTTGAATATTCCTGCCAGACATAAACCCCGTTTGGGTTGGGTGAATGACCTCCTCCAATACTGCCTCCATGCGGTTGGCCAGCGCCTTGGAAAACATGTTATATATCACTGTGAGTAGCGTAATAGGTCTGCAATTTCTGATGTTCATTTTGTCGCCTTTTTTATACAAGAGAGATAGCACTCATTTCCCTACAGTATCCCCCATCTCCCCGGCTTCCCAAACTTTCTGGTAATACTCCCAGAGGTCGGCACTGAGATCCGTCCACATGGTTTCCCAAAATTATTTGGGGAAGCCGTCGATACCAGGGGTTTTTTCTTCCTTCATTTGAAAGAGTGTTGTCCATATTTCTCCTTTGGTCAGCTTCGTCTCTAGTTTGTCTCGCTGTCGAGGAGAGATATGTCGGTCCATCAGGAGTAGGAAGTCCTGTATTTCCCAGATCCTTTCTTCCCCGCGGGGATAGGACTTGGGAGGTGTATAGTTGTTTGAAGAACTTCCTGGTGATTAATGTGCAATGAGCCGTGTCAGTGGCAATAATGGTGTTGTCATCAAGGTAAAAAAAAGTTTCGATGACTGTTCGTCGTGCTCGTGCGGTGGTCATGGAAAAAAAATGAGTGTCCATGGATGCCTTGTAGGTAAGTTTAGCCATTTTCCCTCTGATTCGGATTTCTTGCCATCCATGTTGTGCATATTGTAGGAGTCGGTCTTTGGTGTTTTGGATAGAGTCTATGAGATGCAGTGATTCCTGTGCGGAGGTGAGGTGTTGTAACTCTGGTCACTCTGCCTGTTTTCCAGGGTTATTAGTTCGTTGTGAGTGGTCATTTCAAGTTGTTGTCGCAGGGCCGCTTTAACTTTGGAAAAACCCTTGCATTTTCTAGCCAGAAACACAAGGCCGTTGTTGAACCATTCGAGGTGGGAATAAAAAAGGTGTTTTTGTTGGCGCCAGAATTCCCATTATCCATGTAATGAAAGTGAATGGAGGAATGGTTGTCTTCTATTTTTCGCTTGCATGCATGTTGAAGGGAAGGACAACCAGTAGACGACGAAAAAGAAATTTGACCACATAAAGAAAAAAAAAATCAATTGGACATAGATTTTTCCTGAGGTCACCCGTTCTTTCCCGAATGACCCTCCCCGTTTATGTCTGTCTATCTGAATGTTTTTCTTCTCTCTGATCTCTTTTCTTCGTCTAAGTTACCCGTGACGTCAAACAAGGGACCTTTTTGCATGCCTTGGTAGACGTTTTTCCCCTTTCCTAGGAGGCGTCTGAGGCGGGGATTCATTGCCTTAGGGGTCGGCCCTGTTATCGACTCGAAATGGACCGCTTATGGGGGGGAATACCACGTTGTTGTGGTGGAGCCAGCCCGACTTTTGAGATCCGGGGTTCGCTAAGGCGAGGACGAGTGGTATCCCAGACCACCTCCTAGGGAAAGGACATGCGCCCACTCATGGAAGAGTCTAAAGTTCTCAGCGCCTCGCGTTAAGGGGAGCTGCCATAGCATACACTTTAGTGGTCATTTTAGGGGTCACTTGTGCATGGAGAACTGAGCCACAAGAAGCTCGGTTCATGGCTACTAGTTGGAACAGAGCGCGACTAGGCACTCTTGTCGTGGTTGGCCTCGCCACAAGAAGCGAGGGCCAATGTGGTCGATGTGGTGAGCAAGGCTTGGATAGTTAGAGCCCGAGAACAACCCTTTTCAGTAGGGTCAATGAGGGTCAGGAGGACAAATCAACCAACAAAATTTGAAAGCGGATCCTTGACCTTAATGGGGCATCCGGTGTTCGATTATTCAAGTCGATCGCTGACTTGTATAGTGGTAAACGGATTACTTGCAGATGACATTCACACCAAAATTAGAAAGACAATGAAGTCACCATTAAAGCAATCGTGACCTAGCTCTACTTAAGAATTGGGAGATGTCTGCGTTTCTCTTATAGCAGTCTGTATAAGGCGGAATGAAAGAACTTGGCAATGCACCTCATCAAGTCGAAAAAGTTATGGCAGCCCAACCGTCTGGCAGGCAGAGTGGGGATATTTTGATCAGACGCCACTTGAGCGTCGCCTTGCGTATTGGTCAGAGTGTCGTATGCACGATTGTATTACATATAGGTTGATTTCATAAGATAAGCCAACTTACGTTCACCTGAGTCTTCTTTTGAAAGGGTTTTGTCTGAGTAACTTTTGATTGTCTTTGAAAGAAGGGATTAAGATTGATTGTTATTTTCTTACGCTTGGAATATCACGTCCTAGTCGAACGGCGTACGTTCCGATTTCTGGACATCAGCACCCCAAGGATGGACGACGTTCGGGTTCACTTTGGCGTTTAACCATGCGTACCTATACTACAGCGAACGAGCAAACACCCTCGGTCGGCCTACCTCTGCAATTGCATTATAAAAGTCTTCGCATGTGGGTCGGTAGCTCGGCAGGGATACGTCCCTAAGTGTGGTGACAGCCTCTTAGGGAAGGTAAGTAGTGCCCCGCGATAATCTATCCTGTCGTAGGGGACCGCGAGATATACAGCTAACGCACTCGGCCGAAGCGGCGAAGGGTCGGCAGGGGTTACCATGTCGTCCCCGAGTTGTCTCTAAAAGGTTGAAAGCTTAAGTTTCTTCTGCGTGACACGGTCGGGAGGGCCTTCGCTCGTGCGGGGGCCGATGCGCTCGACATCGCCACTTGCAAGAATTCGATATGGTCATTAGGGAAGGAGTTTTTTTTAAAGTTCGAAGCAGGGGAGTTGCCGCTACACGATAACAAGTGCCCTAAGGACTTGTCTGAGAGGCAGGAGGGGCGGGTGTCCGGCCAATTCGTTGAAGAGGTGCAGGGGAAGAAGGAGGTCTTCCATTGCATTCAGGCTAAGGACGGGGGAGCAAATGCTACAGTGTCCTTCAAAGATCTCGTTCCGTCGAACTTCAAATGTTTCGGAGATATGACGGCGTGAGAGAAGGAAATCGCTTTGCGGTTGATGACCAATAAGAAAGTCATTGCCACAACCTGACAGTTTCCTCCAGGGAAGTTGAACATGACCAACCTCCTCGACATTATAATATGCGAAAGGTACATGATGCGTCTATTAAAGTACATCGTCTTCAAATCGGATAACAAAGAAACGAATGAGTGGAAGGACGGGTTCTTCTTTGACTATTTAGAAATGACGCAAAGGTTTGGTGTGAAGGTGGATGAATGGGATGAGGGAAGGGACAGGATCCCTTTGGAGTATGTTCGGAAGGTTCCGAAAAGACTTGGTGCGGTGCAAGGGGAGAAACGCCTGAAAGGAGTTGGCCTCAAGGCCACCGAGGCGTTGTCTAGGGACCCGGCGTTCCATTTTAAGTTTTTCGTGTACCACGCAATAGGGAAGGTGGACTTACTGACAACAGAGTAGCACCGGTTAAAAAACGTCGCGCTTCATCTGTGTTGGGAGAAGAAAAGGCAACGATCAACATTGTTGTCGATCAACATGCACCCAAAGGAGTTGCTGCCCGCAACCGACGAAGTTGAGACCGCAGCCACAAACTTAAATTGCAAGGCCACCATCCTCAATCTCGCAACCCTGTCGCATTGCTCTGCATGGTCGCCAAACGATTTCGATGTTGTACACAAAATCATGTCCAAATTGTGCGGCAATAATAAGATTTTAATCGTTTTTGCAACGAAAAACCGTAATGCGACAACTTTACAACTAGGAGGACGTAGAGGTGATACATGGGACTTAGAAGCGCTATCTGGGGGTTGGAATGGTTATCGGCAAATATGGAAACTGGCAAGTCGAGAATAAGGACGTGATGGCGATCGTCCTACATGCAGAGGGCGGCGACCTCAAGAAGGTCACGAGGGTCCCTCGGTCGGAGGCGGAGCTAGTGGAATTGAACGTTGAGGAAGACTATTTCAGGAGGTGCACAACGAAGCACGACTGTCAAAACGAAAGAGAGGAATATGAGCGGTGGGAACGACAACCGTCACGGTTACAGAGGTTGTGCAGTTCGTTTTTGCACGAGGATCATGGGGTGATACTTCTCGGAAAGCTGAATGTTGGACTTGTATAAGAGTTTTTGCACGCAGGCTGCCATGTTTTTGTCTTTGATGCGTTATCGAAATTCATTTCGTACTTGACGAAGGTTATCGACATTCTTGGAACGGACGCGAGAAACGATTGCAAGGTTGGGAGACAAAAGATTGCACAACGTCCGGACAGGGACATGTACCACAACCTGGGCAAGAAGAGAAACAAGATGTGGGAGTACCTGTTCCAAGGGCAACCCAAGACGCCACTCGAGCATGACTACATAGTTCACAAAGCGATGGTTGGGGAAGCATGTAGTAGTTACCACAAAGCGTAAGTGGGTTCGTTTGTGCTATTTGTAGCGCGATGCGAAGAGTTGAAGCTCGCGAGAAATCAGACCATATCGACATACGATGACTACAGTGACATCGCTAAGAGAATAGATGCATGATGTCCGATCAAGAGCGACGAAGAGACAAAAAACTCGGAGTTCGACCTGAAAATCGATTTGCGGGTGAAACGTTTGCGAGAGGGTGGAGGTGTAGGAGAAGGAGTGCAAAGTGTGTCGGGATGCAGCATACAGAACGAGAATCCAAAATTTCCTGGAAGGAGGTCGCACGAACTCGGGACGTATGAGCGGTTCTGCGCCTGACATGAATGACAAGGCAAGTTTCATTGAAGCATTCCCGAAGGATTCACCGGCGTCACTCCAAACACTTGAGAATACTGTCATTCATGACAATTGTTACGGGTTTCGAGAAGGTCAAACATCTGGAGGAAACATGGGTCATGACATGGTCGAAGACGCTGACGAGGATGACCTGGTTGTTCTAGCTCATGCCAGGTGATGATATTCCCGACTGCATTGTGCATAACAGTGCACAACCGTAATTCATTCAAGACACGGTGCTAGAAACGTCGTCTGAGAAGTGGGGGCATCACATTTTGTGGCATACGGATATGTTCGAGTCGTGCGTTTAAAAGGGGGAGTGGATGATAGCACTGCATCTATCATCAGGATGGAAAGCCAGACCCAGAGTGGAAGAAGATATGTGGCTGCAAGTAACGAAGAGCGAAATCGTGTTTCGTGCCAAGTGCGAAAACGAGGGGGTAGGCGGACCTGCTATATCGGAAAAGGCTCAACTGTTGTTCGATTGTCTACGCATGGACAATCGTTTGGAATATAAACATAAATTTTGTAACTTGCCATCATGCCGTTCATACAAGAGCATTGATTGGAAGATCGCTCAACCCCCCCAATGCCAAGGCATCTAGAGTATCAAAGAGGGATGTTCATAGCTCGCGGAACAGTTGGCAACGAAGTTTGCTGCATGCTCACAGCTCGCGAAACAGTTGGCGACGAAGTTTGCTGCCAGTGCTAAAGAAGCAATGAGCCAACCTGCTGTCAACAAAGAGAAATATGAGTTTGAATCGTACGGACCTCTTCTAATGAGTCACAAGAGTGCATCGCAGATGGAGAGTCTCACTCCTACCGCGAACGCGGAGGCTGCAAATGGAATGCGGGTAGGTGCGTGTACAAAACGTGCGAGTGAGGCGTAAGAAGATTTCGATGAGATGATGAAAGTGTTGTCTAAGGGGAAGAGGAAGCTTGAGGGGTCAAATACATCCCAACATGTGATTAATTGTATTTTATTAAGCTACGAAGGGCAGGACGCACATGAGGAGGATGTCAGGGATAACGACAATAGACGAAAGAAAGTGGATGAAGGTGGTCGACCCACCAGACGGTCCACGAGAGAAAAAAAAAAAAGACAAAAAATGAATGTATAGAGATATACAGAGGGTGATGTATGGGTTCGCATGTTCCTAAGAAGAAAGTGTACATAAATGAGACATGTGTGTGTGCGTATGTGTGTGAGTGCTTGTATGCAACTCGGATAAATATTTGGAGGAAGACGTGTGTTAAAATGTGGGATTCCGCTTGGAATTTGAGATAAAAGTTGAGGAGGGAGATATGGATAATTGACTCTCTCTCTCTCTCTCTCTCTCTCTCTCTCTCTCTCTCTCTCTCTCTCTCCCCTTAATTATTCATAAAGCTTTCAATTAACGAGTGAAACCTTAGATACGACATACATTCTTATCTCTGTTCATCGGTATTGTATAATGCATATATCACCCTCGACAAATCTCACATAAGTAGAATTATTAGTGTGGCATGTCATATAACATTGTTAGTGCAGTCCATGCAACTGAATAAGTGCAATAAAAAATAAGCAGGTGTGTATCAATTTTCACTCCGCAAACTCCAATTTTATTTTCATCACCCTGCTCCGTTAAGGTAACCCTCAGTATGCATTACTACAATAAACACATACAATCAACATGACTATAACTGCACGTCTTGGAACAGTAGCTCACATAAAGACATGGTTCATTGTCATGTATAGCGCAAACAACAATGGATGATAACCAGAGGTGCAAAAAAGGATGGACCGTACACTTGGCAATAACGAACTTGACGGAGCAGGAGATGGAGGCACTCACGCGACAACCAGTGCAAATCCAGAATAAATACGTCATAGCAAGCTCGTTTAACAAAGACATGAAAGAAGAACTGACGATGACAATGAACGATTTTAGCTTGCTTATGATAGGAGATAGTTAATTTTTATCTTAACCTCATTCGACTAGACAACGAGTGTCGTGTGAATCATGAGAATTGCGACTTGAAGATTGAGAATGTGGCTAGAACAGGAAAGCGGCGCATTCCTGAAGTAACAATTCTCAGCTCATTTTTTTTTGCCAGACTATTTGATACCAACGTGACGTTTCAATACGATATGGTTCACAAATGGTTCACAGAGGTTGTGATAAGCGATATGGATTTGATTATTGCACCTTTCCATGTCGAGCATGACCAACATTGGACACTCGTAGTGACAGACCTTAGGCGTATGAAATTTGAGTACTACGATTCGTTAGCACCAGATGTTCAACTCGCAAAGAAGGTGACAGGGGTTTCGCAAATTTTTTATACATGAGATCGGTCAAATAAGGTCAAGAGATTGACACAAAAAACTCCAACCATCGATGAGAGGTAGAAGGCATTCCAAAGCAGCGCAGCTTTAACGAGTGCGGTGTGTTTATGTTCATATATGCATCCCTGTTGGCGAGAGGGTTTCTACCACCATTCACATTCACATCAAATGACACTAAGTCTACGATGCCGGATAACTTTCGATGTAGCTGTTGTGGAGTAGATATAGGAGTCGGGTACAATAGTCATCCAAGCATATGACAGGACCATGCAATGAGCACAAGTTGGGGTGATAATAGGAGAAAATGAGCTCGCAAGAGTATTCAGGATTTATAATGCGGTCGGAAAAAAAAGGTAACTGCTCGTGCGAGATAGACATCTTATGAGAAAAATTGTTAATGTAGGAATGATTTACGGAGGCAAGAAATGAGTATGTGACAAACACTTACACCTAACCCCTTACCCCAATTCATTACGCACTTACCCCCAATTCATTACCCCTGACCCCATACCCCATACCCCTTAAACCATACCCCTTACCCCTTACCCCTTACCCCTTAACCTTTACCCCTTACCCCTTACCCCTTACCCCTGACCCCTTGACCCCTAACCACTTATCCCCCCTTCTCCTGTCAAAAATCATTCGCAAATGAAGACAATTCAGGCAAAAAAATGGACTTTCAATTTCGTTCAAAAAATAAAAAATGTCCGTTTTGACGAAATCGCAGTTCAGATCTCTCTTCCAGGCCCCACGCTCCTGCACAAATAGGTAACAGGCTATGTTCCCCCCAGGCCGCGGCCGGGTTCGGCCTAGGCCGCGGCCGGCGGCCGAGGCCGGGGCCCCCCCGGCCGCGAATTTTCGGCCGAG
>BFEA01000017.1:363921-383628 GCA_003427395.1 Chara braunii | reverse complement strand
GTTGATTGATTGATTGATTGATTGATCGATTGATTGGTTGATTGATTGGTTTGATTTTTTTTTTTGGGGGGGGGGATTGCTTGATTGATTGATTGGTTGGTTGATTGATTGATTGATTGATTGAAACATGTTATTCGTTAAAATAGGACATTATACTGTGTCCTCTTTCTAACGAATTCATTTCTGGTTGCAGCCTAAGCAACGTAGGCATGCCCATCCAGGGCTTAACCACATGCAGAAGCGTGCTGAGATCCGTACTTGTGAAACTTTATAAATGAAATCCCAAATGCGGAAGCGTGTTGAGACCCACACATGTTAGCCACGCCACCCGGGAACCCTGTGCGGAAGTGTGTTGGGATCCTTACTTGTTGAACTTCAAAAACGTGTTGGTGATTCTGTGGGGAAGTGTGTTGGGATCCATAGTAGTCAAACTTCATAAACGAATAACGATTGGCACGCCAAACAGGAAACCCTGTGCGGAAGTGTGCTGGAATCCTTACTTGTCAAACTTCAATCTCATAAATGTAATGAAAGACGTTATATTGTGACACTGTCCTCTATCTTACGAATTCATTTTTGACTGCAGTGTTTCCACGTAGGCATGCCCATCCACTCGCCCTAAATGCGAAAGTTTGCTGACATTCATACTTGTTGAACTTTGTAAATAAAATTAGCAATGTAATCAGATAGAATTGAAGAGTATAATTCTTTCGGTTATCCCAAAGTTACACATGCAGGTTCCTCGTCTCGCTCAAGACAATTGTTTAGATGTATGATGAGATCCGGACTTTTTTAGAAGACTTGTGACCCTGACAGTGGGCGTAAGTGTGCTGAGATCCATACTTGTTAAACTCAAAGCTTACATATGTGATGAGCAAGGTGTCATGATCGAACCGTCGTTGGTTAACACATTAATTTTTCGTTTACTAGGTTATCCGTAAGTTATGCAAGTACAGCCATCATCTCACATGAGACGGTTGTTTGGATGTTGAAGAGATCCGGACTTCCGCATACAGGCACGCTCATCATCTCGCCCGACATGAGGGCACTGAGATCCATACTTGTTCACAGTTGTGATAAGTGTAGAACTTTAAATTTTGCTTATTCACGATGAAAATCTGCACTTTAAATGGTCATGCGAAGAAGGTTTGGGCACGGACTCAAGGTTGTTGGTTACATGTAATGCACGTGGTCACAAGGCATGTGATTCTATGCCCACGCAAGAGACATAAAGCAACTGGTCCTTACATTTATTAATGCATCTACTGACCAATTTATAATGCATCCAAAACATAAGATGTCATTTGTCATGCATGCACCGACCAATTTCACAATCATGTGTACACTTCTAGTTGAACAGAATTTGAAACATGGAACGTAATGTATAACATGTTCCACTGCATGAGAAATGACTGCGACGGGACAGAGATTACGAAGTCTATATATGATGTCGGACATTCAATGAGTTTGACGAAGACAACTCAAACTCGGAACGATAAAAGAAAGCAATGTCGTTGTCCAAACGATAAAAAAAAGCAATGTCGTTGTCAGGAGGACAGTTGAATAATGTATCGATTTACAAAATGTAATGAACAACCAATGGAACACCTTAGAAAAAAGTATCGAAGTTAATAAAATTCATCAAAGACAATGATGTTCTAAGATACATGATGCTAATTGTCATCTAAGAAGCGGAATATCTTTACAAGAGAACCGAAAAGGCAGTCGATCTCCACGTTGCAACAACGTCGCATACATCAACATGAACACCCCGCAGCTAGCTCCATCCACTTGTCTCGGAACTCCATCCACCACAACATTTTTCTATATCGACTTCCAATTCCTACCCGACCGCCTATGTGATGTTTGACGTTCCAAATACTACATAATCAACCCGAAAACACTAATGTAAAAACTTGCATCAACTACAACGCGAGGAAAATAATCAAAAATTTTGAGAACGTCATCTCTCATGTTGACGGAAATGAGAATCCAGTGATCATCATCGTTGTGGACAGGAACGAAGATAATATCGTAATGAAGCAAATCTACGTTTTTAGTCCACCTCTGCACCCCACCGTGTGCTTGAAGTTGCAGTTTACAGAAAAATAACGAATTAAAGCTGAAGACTTGAAGGTCTGACGAGATGTCACCTGACCCACATGCAGTCGACCCCAACAACGCCATATAGAAATTGGCCACCTCATCATTCACCCTGCCATCGATATGCAAGAGGGTGAGGAGATCTTTTGCTGCAATCCGGAATTGACCATCGGCCAGTATAGAGAGAACGGTGTGAGGTGGCACCGAGCCTCGTATAATGTCGTCCAAAACCCGCAAGCTCAGAGGCGCAATCGCTACAGCGAACCTTTTCCCGTGTGTTGCACTTGTGGCCCGCACTGCACAACATCGAGCAAATGACACGTGGGGTAGTGAGAAACGGAGTTCTAGGCATTGTCCCCCGGTGCATGACGCGTTGCTAAGTACTTCTCATACATGGCCTGACTCCTACTCACAGATCGTGGATATGTCCCTTTCTCTGGGCAAGAAGGGATAGACATTCCTCAATGACAACGGTGTACTCCTTCTTCCCGATCTCGACATCATCCCCTGATGCCTTTAACATATCCTTGTGTTTTGTAGTCAACCCGGGGACTTTCCGCAATATGTGTTCTGGATATTTCGAGGACCTCCGTGTTCGAGACGACCCCACCCCTGTACAACAGAAGAAAGACAGAACGGAAAATGAATACACGTTTCCCAACACGAATGCGACAAAAGTGACAATATGAGAACCATACAATCGCACAGATGCAACAGTCAAGCAGGACCTCTCCGACCATATGACCCTGATTTCGCGTGGTCATGTGCACCTAGGTGTGTGTGTGCGACTGGAAAACAAAACGACTGCAACATTCGAGCTCAACACCCCCGCACTTCACAAAGGAAAACCATCACAACTCACAGAAGCCGAAGGCCAGCAATCCCCGAAGTTCGGACTGCGGCGGACTTTTCAATACAGCAGCCCCACAGAGACTGACCACATTACGCATCAACAAAGGAAGTTTTGATCCCGTCGGACTAAAACCGACACTATTTCCGAGAAGGGAAAACCGTCAATCCATCTACTTGGCCACTTTCTTAGCCCCTTGGCCACTTTCTCAGCCAGGGCAGATCCTTCCTTAGATGGAGTGTAAGGTTTTCGACGAAGTTTACGCTGCCCTCGGCCAGCAACCCGGCTGACTCACAGATAAGCCGATGAGATGTATTTGTAAGGGCTGGTGGCTGTAGTTTCCCGGCATCTGAAACTTCCCGTATCGGCAGACAGTGTGGACAGTCGTCGAGTGCATGGTGCGGACTGTAGTCCGCCGACATCCGGACTACGACGGAATCCGTTCTCTCATTTTCGTAATCCAGGACGCGCAGGCAGTGTGGCGTTCTTCACGGCTTACCAGTCTGTTTCTCTCTCCGCTCCTTCGACGGGGAATTTGGCACGGGCAAAGCGAGCACGTCGAGAGCTTGACTGCCGACCCTGGATTTTTTCGGGGACGTGACATGTTGTCGTCCCCTGACCTGGCCTTCCCCTCCAGCGGCAAGGGTGGACGGCAGTACCAGAAACTTCGGCGGCGACGAAGCGAGGGCAGCTGCCATGGAAGATGCGACGTTGCCAGCGTCGTCGACGTCAGGCGTTGTGGACGGATGGGCGGACACGTGGTGGTCGCCGAGGATACCGTCGATAACTTCGTCGATGCTTATACGACGACTTGTTTTAGATGGGCTAACAGCAACGGAAGCCTCGCCGAACTGGTTTTGCAAGTCGACAGCAGACGTCAGTGGTCGGACCACATAATCTTCAGGCTCTGCGGAAAGGCTGCTAACCACTTGTGTTTCCATCTCCATTGTCGTGGCATCGTCGTCGACATTATCCTCGTGATGCTCTCCGTACAGTTGTCCGAACTCGTCAGACGACTCTCCAGATCCGGCATCGTCCTCACTGTGCTCCACTTCGTCGTCTCCAGATCCGTCACCCTCCCTTCCTTTAAGAAATTTTAGTAGCTCCGTTTCTCCCGCTTCCTCCCCTTCCTCCTCTTCTTCCCCTTCTTCCTCCCCTTCTTGCGCTTCCTTCCCTTCCTCCATTTCCTCCCCTACTTCCTTTCCACGAAACTCATCCCCTTCCGCGGTACCCGTGTTGAACCCCGAGGACCGCCCTTCCGTCTCCGTGCATGCTGCCCCTCTCGGCGGCACGACAATCCCTGGCCGACACCCCCCGCCCAAAGAAGTTCGGATCTCGGCGGACTTTGTCGTCTCCGTGTCGCCGGACCCTGCACTTGCCGCCTCTCGCTGCAATTCTTGCGGTCGTCGCTCCCGCTCAGGCGACACCTTTCCGTCCCGCGCCGCAACGCTGCCAATTTCGGGATCCTGGTTCGGCTCCCCCGACCCCGAGCGGCTTCGCAGTCCGGACCGCTCTGGCGGCTCCTCACCCGACGTAGTTCAGATCCCGGCAGACTTCAACTTTCCGCCGGAGCGGCTGCCGAGAGCAACCAAGGCTGCCAACGTCTCCCTCGCTGAGCCCACAGGGCCACAGATGAAGTCGGGAGGTCGGCGGACTGTGTCGTACGCTCCGGCCAGGTGCCTGTCGATGGAGGCCGGTCGACGGCGAAACCTGCCACCCCGCCGCTGCCTCCCGGTGTCGTGTTGTGGCCGTGAGACTGTCCCTCCCCACCAGGCGGGATTCCTTCGCCACCCCCCGCACCACCACCCCTGTCCCCTCCACCTCCAGTTGACCCCCCCCCCAGAACTGTCGTCCGGCCCACTTGGAGGAGGCACTTTCCAGTCCACCATGCCCTTCGACGGGCTCGTGTCGAGGTCGTACTAGTCCTTCGTCAATTCCAACCAGCACTTGTCTTGAAGCTCGTTGAACAGTCGACCGGCTGCGGGAATGACGGACAGGTCGCCGGCTGCAAATGTGTCATTTTCGGCCGAAATCCTAGCGAGGTGCAGGAAGTTGGACTTCGACTCGTGCGGGAATGACACCCATCCCGTGCCCGGGATTGCGACGGCCATGACCCACCAGTCCACCTCGGGCGAATGACGTTGTGGCTCAAACAGGAAGTGGGTGTGGTCATCCATCCAAGACAGATGATCGGGGGGGATGTCGGACCCGGGACGCAAATCAGGCGGGGGGACGGCCAGAGCTCTAAGTCTCTCCAGCAACTTCATCGCCGTGGTGCCCGGCGCCGGTTTGGCCGTCGGTGACACGAGGGCTGCAGCGCTTGGTGACGGACCGGCCGACGAGGACCCTCGGGCGTGGTCCGGCGGAGGTGGGTCGTACTGCAGGTCAAGGCTCTCGGTGTCGCTCTCCTCCTCCTTTGCGTTGGCGAGGAACTCCACACCTGTGGCTTCCTCGTCATCAATGGAGATCAAGGAAGCGTAACTGACTAACTTCAACTGCTCCTCGGACTCCACGAAGTGCAGCGACTGCAGTCTTTCGAGAAACGTCTTTGCGTTCATGCGGGAGGCGAAGTGGTAGTTGTCGAGCGGTGTCAACATGTGGTCCTTGCGGCGGACATACTCGGCGTCAGTGTCCTTCCGCGGCCGCATTTGAAGGAACAAGAAATCGTATATCTTCCTCCTCTTCCTCTCGCTCAACTTGAACCACATGTCCATCTTGTTGCTCCACACCCGATCCCGTGTCGGCTTCATGACCATGAATTCACAATTGTGCTCGCCCGAATTGACTTCGCTTTTCACCACCTGCATCGTGAATTGCAAGAGGTCGGAGTTCCCTTCCATCGCGACAACGTGCCGGCCAGCCTTCAGAAGATCCCAGACGCTTCGCGCGTGTGGTTTCCTAAGGAACACGACACCCTCTCCCTTCTTGCCAAGGAAATCCAGAAGACCGACGAAATGTGTCGGATTACGTTCCATATCCCCGTAGACACTGCCCTGTCGTTCTGGCGCCACCAGCGACCAGTCGCACGGAATGAAGGGAATCTCGGACACATCCGTCTGGGTGACCCTCTGAGGCAACCGCACCGCAGCAGCGGCACCCTTGGGCAACTTTCCCTCGTACACCACGGACGTGTTGACGCGCAGATCGTGACCCTTGAAGAGGATGTACATGCGGTCGTCCTCCATGTACAAATTGTTCCCAACGGGGACGCTTTTTTTTTGCTGACTTCTCCGCACCCACTTCCCTTCCAACAGCTTAACGAAAGAAAGATGGTGCATGCTAGCGAGAAACGATAGGTTGTGCTGCCGCGACACGAAAACAACGAGAGTCCAATGCGACGGACACCACGTCTGAAGATAGGAATTCAAAGTCTTTCACGCTTGGGGTTTCCACAGTTTGAGGTCAACCGGCTTGCACAGATTGAGGACGAACGTGTAGCTCTTTGTAGCACTCACTGCTTCCTTCAGCTCTACGCCCCTGACTTCCACCTCCAAAGGGTCGTTACCGAACAGCACGATGGATGTCACGTCCCCTGTGTCTTTCCATTTGATGTGAACAATGACTTCGGCAAGTGCGATTTCCCGGCTCTTCAGTCTGCTCCCATTCAACACGGAAAGAACCTTGTTTCTCGAGTCGACAAACAACTTCTTGTGGCCCGCCGACTTCTTCGTCACGTCAATCGAGTTCTCCTGGTCGCAACCCATGTATGGCAGTCAGTCCTTGAACAGCGCCGAGTCGAAAATGTGTTTCCTGCTATTATCCCACAAATCGCCATCCAATCCCTGACCTTCAAACTTCTTGAACACGGCGGACCTCGATTTCAGGAAAGGGTACTTTTGGATCCAATCCGCGTCCGGCCTCTTCTCGTGTTTGAATTGGTAGTAATTCCACAACTGGACCAGCACGCGGTCGCACTTCACCAACTGCACCATGTCCTGCACGCTGAGCTTCCCCAACTTCGCCAACGACGGGGAGCTGGCCTGGACCCAAACGACCTCACAAGCAAGTACCTTCTTCAGAACGCGACACTTCTCGTTATCGGTGAGTGATTCCATCGCTTTCCAGCAATGCACGTCCGGGTCCGGCACTTGCACGAACCAATCACCCTCCTCTTTCTCCTTTTTGCCTTTCTTAGTACGCGGCTCCACGGGGACGTTGTACACCACCTCCTTTCTGCCCAACTTGTCGTTGTCGACGTAGGCGACCCCAGGCTTGACGTTTTTTACCTTCTTCTTCTTCATGATCCACTTTGCTCCGTCGTGGCTCAGCAATCTACTCGTTTCCCACTTTTCAAAAAATTTCACGGCCAGTTTCCAGACATTCTCTCCGGCCATCGTGAGAGGGAAATAAGAACGCAGGACAGCATTTTGCTTCTTAATGGCCTCCTCTTCCTTTTGATCCGCGAGAATCTACAAGCTGTTGTGCGGCGCCTTATGGAACGCCGTTGTACAGAACTTACGCCAATCCCGGACCTGATCTTGTTTCCCGCTAGGATTCCCCATCACAGCTCTCGGGCAGCTGTCATGCTTCCACTGCCACCGAATGTCTTTCATAGACAGTTTCGACTGTCTGGGAGGCGCCTTAAGGTCCTTCTTGTTGTCTTGTGAACTAACAAGAAAATACCCTTCGACGTCATCGTCCGAAAAGTACACCATTCTTGTCAGCCATCGCTCGAAATTATACCTCTTGGCCACCTCGCTGCCGAGCAGCGATCGGGCTGCAGCCGCGTTATGTTGCCCACACACCGCGTAGTAGTAGTATTCTCCCGCCAGCTCGTCCTTCCACTCCTCCGGGTTCAGACGTTGTGCCCTGGTCCCGGGAGTTGGTTTTTGAAGCCCCAGTGGTGCGAGCTTGAGGGTCGGCAACTCGTACGTCTGTTCTTTATTTTCGAACGCCAACCGCATCGCTTCTTTGATCTCCTCAACCAGGACGGGATCCAGGGACCGCTGGTTGTACAGATCCTCCCATTCCCCGAGGTCGACGACCTCAGCTGGGCTAATCTCATACTCCCGCCTTGTCCTGACGCCGTCTTTGTACTCCAGGAAGTACCCGACATCCACGTCGATGGCAGGCCGTGGCGTGGAAGGTCCCGACGCAGGCTGCTTCTGTTTCGAAGCCGGACGTTTGCTACCCGGGCGGTCCTCTTCCACCCCCCTTCCCTTCCTTTTCTCCCCCGTAGTGTTCGGGGTCTTGGTCTTCTGTTTCTTCGAAGAGCCGACCAAGACCTCTTGACAATCTCCCCTTCTTTTTTGGGGAGTGCCCTGCGTTCCCTCCCCGCCCACAGCCTCGTCGTCCGTGCCATGGCCCTCGGTAGGCTCCAAGTCCAGCCCACATTGGACTGCCTCTTTTCCGAGGTGTGTTGCGACCTCTTGTCGAACCGGGGTCTCTTGCCGGACCCCAGGTATGGACAGCATGAACCGGTCTCTTCTGCTCAACGGCGAAAACGGCAGTCGCGGCGCCTCATCTTCACTATCGTCAAATTGACCTTCGCTCTCCTCCCGCTGCAATTGTGTAGCTTCACCGGAACCCAGATCCCCCCCCTCTCGCGAGCCCCTACGACAAGATATGGCCTACGCGAGGCACAACTTACCTCCACCTTACGGGAGCTGTCACCTCCCTTCGGTGGGCGTATCCCCACCGAGCTACCAGTCCACAGTACGAAAGCTACTCGGTTGCAATTGCAGAGGTGGACCAGCTGAGGGCGTTTCTCGTTCGTTGTAGCATAGGGGGTATGCGCGGTAATACGCCTATCGGACCCGCACGCAAACCGACATCTTGGGGGGCTGAAGTCCCAAACGCGGCCCGTCGTCGGTCGACTAGGACGCATCCCGCACACCACGCGCACACCACTCTAACAAACACAAAAATAAAACACACACACGCACCCATACAAAACGACACAACACGAACAACACGACAACGCTCCTAGCCCCTTGGTAGCCATCCCATAACTTCCCGCCACGAAAACCGGATAAGCGTCGCGTGCGAGGCTTAGTATAAAACTGCGCGGACGCAGGGCTATCTCATATCGACTCGCGATGCAAACGTGCGCAAGCAGTCGCAATGATGGCGTACTATGTAGTATCCATAATCAAGCGGTCCCTCGTGGATCCGAGTACCGCTTACGACACTCAAGTGTCAGACTCAAAGTGTCGTGAGGGTCTAATCCTTCACGACATTGCACGGCTAAAGGAATAGTCGTGCAGCCGCCGCGAGACCTCCGGCCTTTGGTCTGAGCGTCTCGGCAAGCAAGGCAAATAGGCTCTGCACGGGGGAAGATTCCTTCCCTGCAGAATCTAGGGTTTGGGATGTCCTGGACAAGGACCTTGAATCCCAGCCCAGGACCAACGTCCGACCATAAAAATCTTTAAAAAACAAAGGAAAAAATGGGATCTTTTTTTTTCTCTCAAGCCATAATCTGGCCAACCCTTGCGCACGATCACAACAAGCTGCACGCATGCCCAAGGCACATATAAATATATACATAAGGCTTATTTATATAGGACGATCAATTCTCACAGTCACAGTGGGGCCCCTCTCAACCATATATGTACGTAATCGCAGGCAGCCACATCACTCTACTTTACAACTGTCTACTTTACTCTACGGCACTCTACTCTACAACACTCTACGACACTCTAATCTACTCTGCGACACTCAACTCTTCTCTATGACACTCTACTCTATTCTATTGTACGACACTCTACTCTACTTTACTCTATTTTGTGACCCTCTACTCTATTCTGCTCTACTCTACAGTTTCTACTCTACTCTACTCTACTCTACGCTACGACAATCTACTCTACGATGCTCTACTCTTCTCAACGACAATCTGCTCTCTTCTGCGACACTCTATGTACTCTACTCGGCGACACTCTACTCTACTCTATGATACTCTCGGACACTCTACTGTACTCTACGACACTCGACTCTACTTTACTCTTCGACACTCTACGACACTCTACTCTACTCTACAACGCTCTATGACACTACACTCTACGACACTACACTCTACGACACTCTACTCTACTCTACTCTACCACAATCTACCACAATCTACCATACTCTACTTTACGACACTCTTTGCGACTCTACTCTACGCCACTCTACTGAACTTTGTGACACTCTACTGTAATGTATGACACTCTACGACACTCTATTCTACTCTACTCTATGACACTGTATTGTACCTTACTCTACTTCGTGACACTGCACTCTACTCTACACTACTCTACTCTACACTACTCTACACTACTCTACTCTATTCTACTCTACTCTACTCTACTCTACTCTACTCTACTCTACTCTACTCTACTCTACTCTACTCTACTCTACTCTACTCTGCTCCACTCTACAGTACTCTACTCTACTCTACTCTACTCTACTCTACTCTACTCTACTCTACTCTACTCTACTCTACTCTACTCTACTCTACTCTACTCTACTCTACTTTACTCTACTCTACTATACGACAATCTACTTCACCCTATGATACTTTACTCTCCTCTACGACACTCTATTCTAATTTACTTGACAACACTCTACTCTACTCTACTCTACTCTACTCTACTATACTCTACTATATTCTTCTTTGCTCTACTCCACTTTACTCTACAACAATTTAATCTATCACAATCTACTCTACGATACTCTACTGTATGGCGCTGTACTCTCCTCTACGACACTCTGCTGTACTCTACTGTACTCTACTCTACGACACTCTATGACACTCTACGATACTCTTTGACACTCTACTCTACTCTATGACACTCTACTCTACTCTATAACACTCTACTCTACTCTATGATACTCTACTCTTCTCTATCCTACTCTACTCTACTCTACTCTACTCTACTCTACTCTACTCTACTCTACTCTACTCTACTCTACTCTACTCTACTCTACTCTACTCTAATCTAATCTACTCTACTCTACTCTACGACACTCTACGCTACTATACTTTACTCTACGACACTTTACGACACTCTACTCCACTGTACTGTACGACACTCTATTCTACTTTACGATACTTTACTCTACTCTACTCTACCCACTCTACTCTACTCTACTCTACTCTACTCTACTCCACTCTACTCTACTCTACTCTACTCTACTCTACTCTACTCTACGACACTCTACGATACTCTACGACACTCTATTCTACTCTACGACACTCTAAAACACTCTATTTTACAACACCCTATTGTACTCTACTCAACGACACTGTACTCTACTCTACTCTACTTTACTTTACTCTACTCTACTCTACTTTACTTTACTCTACTCTACTCTATGACACTCTTGTCTTATCTACAACACTCTACGACACTTTACGATACTTTACTTTACTCTACTCTACTCTACGACACTATACTCTACTCTACGAAACTTTACTCTACTCTAGGACACGCTACGACACTCTACTCTACTCTACTATACGAGACAATACTCTACTCTACGATATTATACTCTACGACAATTTATGACACTCCACTCTACTCTGCGACACTCTATTCTGCTTTACGACACTCAAGGGCACTCTACTCTGCTCCATGACATTGTTCTTTACTCTATTGTACCCTACTTTACTCTACTCTACGATACTTCATGACACTTTACTCTATGACACTTTACTCTATGATACTCTACTCTACTGTACTTTACTTTACGACACTCTACTCTACTCTACGACAATCTAGTCTTTTGTACTTTACGTCAATGTACTCTACTCTATGACACTCTACTCGCAGACACTTTACTCTACTCTACTGTACTCTATTCTTCTTCATTCTACTCTACTTTACTCTACTCTACTCTACTCTACTTTACTCTACTCTACTCTACTCTACTCTACTCGACAACACTCTCTGCAACACTACTGTACAACACTGTATTCCACAACACTCTACTTTACTCCACTCTACCTTACTCTACTTTGTGAGACTCTACGATACTCTACGACACTCTACCCTATGATACTTTCTTTACCGTTTTGGTGGTTTTGGTTGTGGGCGTAGCCCGCACCGCCTACACCACGAGCGCGAAGCTATTTGTCAATAGAAACTCAAACTTGGTAGCCAGTTTTATGATATTTTGTATTAGCCTGTGATTCTTTTTTTTTTTTTTTTTTTTTTTTTTTTTTTTTTTTCGGTTTATGCGAGTGGTCCGTGTCAGTTTGCCTACAACATTTCTTATCTTTGCGGGCATGGCCCGCACCGCCCACACTGCGGGCGCTTAGCTAGTTAAGATTGTAGAACTGGTGGATATGTGAAACTTGTTCTAATACTTGAGACTTGTTCTAATACTTCACTAGAATCACTACCTTTAAATTAGGGTATGTTCGTGCTTTAGTGATACTTTAGGGTAGTGTGGTTATGGAAGTTTGTTGTTGATGGTAATTGGCTAGGGTGTGAGAATTTTTTTGATTGAACACTTGGCTGCGGTTCCTTGTTGAGTTTAACCAGATTTTCATGTCTGTGTCTCCTTCCCGGTTCCAGGCTGAGTTTTACAACCACAGACTTACGCATCGTGTGTCTCTGACGCCGTCTCTGCCTGTCGCATTGTCCTGAAGTTTGGATCACGGCGAACTTCACGTTTCGGGATGTGCGTCGGCTTGTCTTTGGTCTTCGTGGTGCCGATGGTTCGCACGAACCACCCGGCAACAGGGAGAGTCCGACTCCGACTTCTCGTTTTGCTCATATGCAGTTGCGGAGTGTGTTTGCTCGTGCACGGTTCTGGAACGCAGGCTGCATGGGCTGCCTCTTTCTCTCTCTCTCGCACCCTCTTCTACTCCGGATCCCGGCGAACTTAGCGTGCTGGCCTGTCCGATTTTCGAGTGTTAAGCGGGGGACAGTCCCCATCCAGCGCAAACTTCGAACATTACCGCCTGCTGATTCCTGCGGGAAATGCCCATGTTCAAATCCCTCCGGCATCCGTGCTTCGAAAATTCCAATGTGGTTGTCGTCCGGCTGCATGACGTGTGTCCCCTTATAAAGATTGTTCGTGTTGCAGGTTGGAGGTTATTAAAGGTCTTCGCGTTCGAAGTTCGCCGGGATCCGAACTTCGAGGTCTTCCAATGGCGTGATGTGACAGACGTGTTGAACGAAATGTTTGCCGCCTGAGTTTTTGATGCTTCGTTGCCGCCTGCGTTATGGTTTAACTGTTACTTGACGCTCTCTGGTGGTTTGCCTCTTTTCCGTTGTCGTCCACAGACACGATGTCAGCGCGAATACCCTTACAAGGGTATCCGCCCTGGTTTTTGCAAGTGACAGGAAACAAGTTTGACCTGGAATTGTTGAGAAGGCCGCGCGACTTGCGGCAATGTGGTGACTATAGGTTGGTCATGAGGTCTAGAAGTAGAGAGTGCGTGGGCGCACAGGGTTTAAGGCGCGCGGGATTTCTTTCCTTGTCGTTGATTATAAAGCCGGCGCGGATGCCAGTCGGGTTAACTTTGTTTTTATTTATTCTTGATTAAGTAGGAATTAAGGATATTTTCCTTTGATTGGTACGTTTGACCGAGGCGAGCGCGCATGCGAGGACGACGGCATCGACAGTGACAGCGCGACCTCGTGCGGTAAATGGGGCGGCATAGGATGGTGCGCGGGGGCGGCTACGACACGGTTTGGGTAGGCCGGCGCGGATTTTTCGGTGGCCTTTTGTGCGAAGTACGGGCCGGGAAGTGGCATGCGGCAGTTCCTTGGCCCCAAAGGCCGGGTGCTATCTCTTTATTAGGAGAGCCGAGCCTGCTGATACTAGGCTTGGGCGTAGCCCTATAAGTTATGGCATCGGACTGGTATGCAGCAGGTGCAGGGATTGAGGCCAACAACATGTAGTGGAGGAGCAGAGCGTGACAAAAAGGGCTTGAGGGGTTGATGGTCTTATAAGACTATCCCCCTTGCCTTTTGCTGTCACATGGGCCGGAAGGGAATCAAGTGGTAGGACTTTTGCCGGGGCACCGAGGGAGGGCCGCGGCAGCAGCCCACCCGCGGGAGCATGTTCCACTTTGGTCCTCAAGGTCCTCGTTAAAATCTTTGCTACTACTACTAAGATTTGCACCGTGGCCCGCTTCACCTATTTACGCTGCCAGGCACGCAGCAGGCCCATGGCTTTCCTACGAGTCACAATGCCGCCACGGTTGAAGTGTAGGTGGCACGCGGCGGCCGTTTTGGGGCAGGCTAACAGGGCGGCTGAACATGATTCGCCCGCTCGGGCGCCATCCGCCTTCTGGACTGGCGGGCAATAGGGTCGGGCCACCAAGGCAGTGGGGCAGTGGGTACATTAGTCGGCAGGCTTGGGTACAGGGCGGAGACTAATCGAACCGCCTAGTAGCAAGTTCCCTCCGGAGGTTCCCGAAGGATAGCCGACGTTGTCGGGGTGAAAGGAGGCCGACGGGGTGGCAAAATCGGGTAGCTGGACCTGGGCGGGGAACCGCTCCAGGAGCACGCACGGAGGGGCCAGCGGCTGTAGTGTACGGTGCAGCAGCGCAGCAGGCATCTAGCGCTGAGGGGGTGAGAAGAGGAAGAAAGCGAAGTAGGCAGCAGCGGGGTACCAGCAAACGGAGGAGATAGGCAGGAGCGAGGAGCAGTGGGGTTGAAAGTGTTGTGGGAGCGGGGTGTCATCGGGAGCTGAGGGAGAGGGAAGACAACGAAGTGCGGACAGCAGGTAGCAGGCGACCGGCAGTGGGCCTGTGAGGCGCAGACGAGAACGACAGAGGAGAGGGGAAAAGTGAAGACGAAGGAATGAACCTGGCGCGGTTCCGCGCCAGTTACGTGCAGCAAGGGAGGTGGCGGATGTTGGCCATAGTGGGGCAAAAATTAGTAATAATGGCCTATTTCTTAGTGGAATCGAGCGAGGGTAGATGCTAGCAGGGGGTTTTAGGAGAAGGCAAGTACGGTTATGAGGTCGGAATTAATAGAAGGTTAGTGGGTTAGGGGGTAGAAGAGAACGTTAGTGCGTGAGGCTATGGCGGGAGGGGGACTGAGGTGAAAGGAAAAGTCGTGCTATCACTCGATTCTTGATAGAATCGAGAGGGGAGAAAGGCAATCCCGGGGTTTTGGCCCCAGGCGAGTTAGATAGTTACGTTAGTTTCTGTAGTAAGTTAGTAAAATAAGAGTTAGATTAGAAAACGACTGCGCAGGGGAAAGGCGGGAAGCGGCTATGGCAGACAACGAGACTTCTAATACGCTCAATCCCTTACGACAGCGGGCAAACGAAGGTTCAAATCTGGGGTTTGAGGATGTGGCGAGTCTGATGGGAGCATTGGATGTCACATTCGAGTACTGGGCAGGCCGGGTTGGTGGCAGGGGTTGCGTATGAAAGAAGTGATTGAAGGGGGCGAACCGGGACAGGCGCTTGGGCCAGGTGCATTCGAAGGTAGAGATGGTGAGGAGGCAGGCGAGGCGCAGTGGGGAAACGAGTGTTTGGTACTCGTTAGCGGACGGATTTAGACAGGGAAAGTTGCGAGTTTGGGGTTTTGGGGATGGGCGACCTCGAATCTGAGGTCAGTTTTGGTGTTATATCAGTGAGATAGGAGTTATTGAGAAAAGGCAGTGCGCGGAGGTAGGAGGTGGCAGAGATAGGAAATGGAGATTTCAGTTGATCTTGGATGAAATTAGGTGGGGAGAAGGTTTGTACTGAGGTTTTAGGAAGCTGGGAGTTGGGTAGTGAAGCCGGATTCGGGGGAGAAGTTGTAGTTTTTGAGGTAGGAAGAATCGAGCTGCGCCCGAGAGAGAGGGATCAACGGGGTGCGAATGCACCTAGTCGTATTTTAGCGAAAGGGTCGTCCTCACTTTGCAAAGTATTGCCGGGTAGATCGTTGTTTCTACCATCGTTTACGTAAGGCTCAGCGAGATACCGCACTCCTCCCCGTTAATCACTAATCGCCCCGGCTACGATCTTTCCTCCACAGCTTTCTCCTCCTCGAGAAGTTCGTTCTCAGACTCTGGACGGGCTCAACGTGATGGGCGGCCAAGTGTGTCCGTGAGCGAGAGAAGGAGAGAGCACACACGAGCACATACAGAGAGAGAGAGAGAGGAGGAAGAGATCGAACTTGCCTGTCTGTCAGGAAACCGCGTCCGTAGAGAGGGGCTACGGTTGCTATTGGGAAGAAGTGAAGCCATCCGCCATATACCGAAGATTCACTCCCGTGTTGTATGCCCGGTTCGCAGAGGGGAGATCTTTTCCCGGGCCTAGGGGCTGGCCGTTAACCAGTGCAGGGCTCATTCTGTCGGAAAGGGGCAACTTGTCTCTACCTCTCTGCGCGCGTGACCACTCTCGGTCGGCAGAGTGATTTGCTTGATTGGGCTCGCTAGCGATGAGACCTTCGGCCTGATTGAATGGCCACGTAGGAGAGGGGTAGATTAGAAGCTCCCCCTTTGACTTAGTGGGCGATGGTGCACGACGCCGAAGGTGTGCTCGTTGCTTCCGTCCGGGTGTGACTATATGTCATACTCGATGGTTGACAGTTAGTAACCGGCCTTGGAGAACTTGACCGAGGCGACACTTTTGATTGGCAGGTAGCGTCGGCGCCTTGGATGAACTCTGCAGGGACGGAAACTGTGTGGGACGAGGCAAGCGGTCGGTAGGCCCAGGAGTTTATGTATTGGCCGATATAGTGCCCGGGCTCGTTAAGCATGGCTGTGGAGCTGGCTGTCCATCGCGACTGATGTGCATGCTGCTCGCCCTGTAGTGCTGAGTTTGAACAAAGAGCACGAGGAGGAGGCGCGCTTTATTCCGGAAGCGGTCGCTCTAGGCTGAGGTGTGGGGTCTTAGCCAGGCAGGAGGGAGTGTAACTTGAGGACATGATTTGGCCGGCAAGTGCGGTTGTTGCTGGGAACTGGCGAGTTGCCAAGAGGTCAACAATTGATAGTTGACATCGGTTTGACCAGGCTGCAGCGCACCTCGGCTGCCATTGCGGGGCCCTCAGGTGCATCAAGGCAACAAGGCCCTTTCACGCGAGTCTGAGAGCACCATCCTTGTATTCGAGAGACTTAATGACTCTCTTTCTGCCCTTCTTACTCTAAATCTAGTCTATTGGTTCTGAGAGGAAGGCGGCAGGCGGGATTGCAACCCGTAGGTCCGCATCAAGGCTCTGTGGGGAGTCAACCCACCGATTGTGGGAGCCCTGCCGGAACTAAGGAGGAGTTCTGGAGGCAGGGAACTCAGAGGTAAACATTGCTTCCTTTATAAACCCAGTCTAACCCCTATCTATACCTCTCCCTATGTATTGGCTGACTGCATTGTATGTCGCCCTTACTTTGACTTTGAGTTGACTTTCAGGACACAAATCAGACTGACTAAAGGAATGTTTGTATAATGGCAGTTTCAGTTATTGATTGTCTGAAAGCAGATTGTCACAAAGGGATGCATCTGGGGGAAGGCTGGGAGGAAGGCAGTTTTGCTTGCACTTGAATGGGTCTTATAGGGTCATTCATGGTTTCTAAGATGAATGGTCTGGTCGCTGTTTACTTGGGTGGTTTCTGAACAGTCTCTGGGTCAGACCCAGGGTACTCTGTTTTTTTGTGTACTGAAAAAGGGGGAGCTGAGCATTGTTTCTAAGATGAATGGCTCATCTCTCCTTGATTGTTTTATTCTGAGGGAGGATTCAGGGCCAGAGGACTAAACATTGTTTCTAAGATGAATGGTTTCAGTCTGAGGCCTCGGGACCATAATGAGAACGAAGGAATATGATTCTCTATAATGTTGTATATATATGTACTTATATACGAACAAGGCTAGTCAGGCATTGTTTCTAAGATGAATGGTCTGATTATAGCCTTATCACAAGCGAAGAGGGTATAATCAAGAGTTATAAGTGAAGGTAACTTGGGCCGACTGAGTATTGTTTCTAAGATGAATGACTCAGTCTTACACTAATTCTTGAAGATTAAGTTCAAAGAAGTATATATAAATTGGTTACTTAAATAGTCCAGGGCGACTAAGCATGGTTTCTAAGATGAATGGCTTAGTCATGTGCCCCAATGAAGAGAAAAGTAGTTGTGCAGCCTGTTCGTGTATAATTAAGGCAGAGGGTTGATATTGTTTCTAAGATAAATGACCAATCCCAATGCCCTATGTAAGCCGGGAGTAAAGGGTTAAATAATTGAAAAACTATGAACTAATGTTTGCTAAGTCAACATGGGGTTGGTGAGAGTACTTACCTTTGTGGTTTGGCCTGCTTGTGACCGAGTGAGGCTACTACTTGGTCTGAGTTTCAGTTTGACAGGTAGTTACTTTAGAGGCTCACCACGTGCTAGAGCGATAGGAGTTAGTTTCGATTCCTGCATTTTCTGAGCTAAGTTTTTTTTACTTAGATCAACTCTCGCATTTTCTGGGATTTTTTGTTATACTTGGCTTTGTATAAATTTTGGTAAGCTACTTTCTCTACGGGAAGCGTTGCCAAAATTTCTGCAAATCCGAGGAGTTAGTCAAATTTTGACTTGTCAAAATTCAACTTGTCTAAAGTTTATATATGACTTAGTAAAAATATGGAAAGTCTCCTTTTCTAAAGGGAGTGCTGCCCAAATTTTTGCTAATTCAGGGAGTTGGACAAAAATTGAATTTTGGAAAGTCAAATGCTAGTTTTGGTTTAATATTTGGGTTGATATAAATTTTGAAAAGACACTTTTCCTACGGGAAGCGCTGCCGAAATTTTCTTAGTTTAAAGGAGATAGATTATGTTTTGACAGGTGACGATTTTGGCGGTCCACTCTGTATAGGGGGGATTATGCCAGGGTCTACCTTTGCCTTGGGCACTGCTTAAAGGTAGGTTCAGGGTTTAGTCAATTTAAAGGATCTTGGGTGAGAATGTGTTATGGAGTTGTATTCTCCATACACTTATGAGTTCAGCTTGGGGATTGCCCTGTCTTGTGTTACAGGTCCTCTTGGTCGTTTGATTCAGGATTTGGACTAGTTTCAGCTTGATCCTACAAAGGTCATCTTCTGTTATCCTTGATAACAGATCGGTTGCCGATTCGTCGGTTTACGATTCAACTTCAATTCACTCCTGTCACTCAACCTAAAGGCTTTAGCCTTGAGATTTGAATTGTTTTGTTGTATTTTTACCCGGACTTTATTGAATGGTCATCCAACAAAAGTACAGAGTATTTATTTAAGAGTTGCACAAGTGAGGCTTGTATGGCTAAAGCGAGGGGTATGAGTGCGAGGAATGGTTGAAGTTGACCCCGTGTAGCGCGTGGACTTCTGGATGAATCTTTGATGTGATTGCAGTGTCGTAGAGTGAAGTAGAGTGTCTTATAGTAAATTATAGTAGATTAGAGTGTCGCAGAGTAGAGTAGAGTAAAGTGTCATAGAGAAAAGTGGTGTAGACTAGAATGTTGTAAAGTAGAGTAGAGTAAAGTAGAGTAGAGTAGAGTAGAGTAGAGTAGAGTAGAGTAGAGTAGAGTAGAGTAGAGAAGAGTAGAGTAGAGTGTCGTAGAAAAGAGTAGAGTAAAGTGTAGTAGAGTTTCTTAGAGTAGAGTAGAGTGTTGTAGGAGTTTCTTAGAGTAAAGTAAAATGTAGTAGAGAGGATCGTAGTAGAGTAGCGTAGCGAAGAGGAAAGGAGAGGAGAGTAAAGTGGGTAGAGTAGAGTAGTGTGCCGTAAAGTAGAGTTGAATAGAGTAGAGTGTCGTACAGTGGCGTAGAGTAGAGTATAATAGAGTGGAGTGTCGTAGAGTAGAGTAGAGTAGAGTAGAGTAGAGTAGAGTAAAGTAGAGTAGAGTTTTGTAGAGTGTCGTAGTGTGTCGTAGACTGTCGTA
>BFEA01000017.1:344525-361310 GCA_003427395.1 Chara braunii | reverse complement strand
TATATATATATATATATATATATATATATATATATATATATATATATATATATATATATATTTTGAATTTTTTTAGTGAAAAATATCACGACCAAATCTACAGGCCCATCAATTTTCATAATGGTAGAGTCATCCGTCTGAGCGCAAAACATCGCGGAAGTTGGGGTACTTTTCCCGTTGGCAGACACGTGATACAGCAACAAAAAACACCAAAATTTGAATATAGGACGAATTGGCGCGACATTTATTTCACGATGTTAGATATTTTTAATTTTTTTAAGAATATTTTTTGTAGAATATTCACGACCCAATCTACTGGACTATAAATTTCCAGAGTTGTGGAGTCATCCTTCCGAGCGCAAAAAATAGCGGAAGTAATGATACTTTTTTCGTTGGCCAACACAAGCAAGTAATGATACTTTTTTCGTTGGCCAACACAAGCAAGAATGACAAAAATGGCAAATGCAACGAAACAGCGCGACATTTATTTCACGGTCTAAATTTGCTTTTTTTATTTTTTTTGATATTTTTCCTCAAAAGATCACAACCTATTCTACAAAATCTCAATTTTTAATATTTTTTCTTCTATTCGTCTGAGCGTTAAAAATCGCCAGATTTGACTTTTGAAAATTGCGAGACTGGACCCGCCTGCCACACTGTGCAACGTTAGGGTTTTGGCACAGAATCACATCCTGACCCGTCAGCTGCCTGATGTTGGATACACTTCATAAAGAAGCAGTCCCCCAAAACACACAGGGACCCAGTTGACCTGAGTGGTTAGGGCAGTTGCGTATCTCAAATATTTGTGAGGGTTTAAACCTCCACGACAACCATCAGCGACAAACTTCATAATCTTAATATGTCTGTGTGGGGGGGTCGGTGGGTGGGTGGTGTGTGTGGGTGGTTGGGTGGCACCCCAGTGCCTTTTGCCAGGAAACAAAAAAAAACGTCCTCGAGATGAAAAACGGGAAGCGACAATGAAACCAAAAGAAAAACGGGAAGTGACGACGAAGTAAAAGAAAAGCGGAAAGCGAGCGGGAAACAACGACCGAAAGTGACAACGAAAAAAAAAAAAAAAAAGCATCGAAAGCGACAACGAAAAAAAAAAGAAAAAAGCAAAAGAAAAGGGAAACGACGGCCGACGGCTGCCCAGAAATGAAAAAAAAAGAAAAGGGGAACGACGTCTGGCCCAACACTCGCATAACGGAGGGCTCTCCTCCGAGATGTTCATCCGCATCGACGCCCGCCGTCTGCCCCGCCCCAGGAGCGTGCTCTCACGTTTGATGGCGCGATGTGAACAATTCGGTATGCGCGCCACTCTGCATGCTCACCCACCATCGATCACCTTCATCCACTGGCATGCACTGAAACTTTGAACCGATTCCGGCACGCTGTGGACCATCGACCTCCCCCCCGCGGCCAATGCTGCTGAAGGGGTAGGATTAAGCTTTCAATCGTAAAAGAAATAACTAGTATGCACAAACCCTAGCTAAATAGACACCCACCGAAACCAGATCCCAATTAAAACTAAACCATATCACCTCGTTGGAGTATTTAAAACTATACAACGGAAACTCTACCAAGACCAACATCATGAACCAAACCCTGATTACTATCACCCATATCAGGAAGGTTAAACGGACTCCAAATTAGCACCAATCAAGCAGCGGGAAATTACCCATCCAAGCGAAAACGAAATTAACCTACTAACTAACAGCAGTCAACTAGAGCGGTTCTACTGAACCCAAAATTAACAGCAAAACACGCCCAAACTACTAACTGCGTAGCAGTAACCCATAAGTGAGCAACCATTGGGCAATCCAGAAGGCAGTGCTCAAGGTTGGCACGTTTCCTTGGGGGAATGAGCTCGCAGTATGTGCAGAGTGGGGACAGTATCCCTTTTTGCTCCAGGTTGGTCCTTTCTGTAATCCAATCAGGGGTGGGCAAGCACCTGTGAATGACCTGCCACTGAAGCGCTCTATGGTTGGTCGGTCTCATGTGAGAGTAGGCCGACCACCTAAAGCTGCTGAGGTCAGTTCTTTTTAGAGTCGAGTCTCTGTCCCAGCTCTTCAGGATTTTCTCCCGAACTAAGGCACATTTTCTCATTGACCTGTATCCTTTCTTGACTGAGTACTGCCAGGTTTGCATAGTTGAGGTTCTTCCCCATTTCCATTCCCATTCCGCCGGATCAAAAGGGAGGTGGGAGAGGGGGGTATGTGGTTCATAAGCATATAATAAATCGTGATCGTCTTGCACCACCTGTACGCGGATGAAAGCCTCAGCCGGGTTTGTAATGTCGAGCTGTTCCATCCTGTGAAGCAAGGACCATCTTTCGATGCCCGAACGACAGTGGCCGGAGCTGGGGGATTGCCCTGTAACCTGTTGATAGCGGGAGCGTGAGGCTTGGTAGGGAGATCTGGGGATGCCTTGGGCCGGGCATTCCAAGGGAAAACCAAGGGTTGCTGTCGGTACGACGCTGGCCGGAGCTGGGGTGAGTTGTCTTGCCCTGTAACCTCGCAGGATGGGGGCATGAGGCCTGGGAAAGCTCGGCAGGGAATAAGACAGTGTTAGAGATTTCTAGAATGTTTTGTTGGGATTCCAGGGGTTCTGAGCATTCAAAGAGCTTCTGTGGCTTTCCGTTTTGACTTAGTAAGTGCTGCTTGAGTAGTCTAGCAATAGGTCAGCAGTTATCCATGTTTTTCCTAAATTTTATAGAATCTGTTTCATAGTTCTCAGATTGTTCTTAGCCGAAACCAGGTAATGGCCCTGGTATTTCAAATCATTTGTATAATTCTATATGGGACGCTGGGCCCGGTTCGCAGCACGTGTTGCTCCCCACGAATAGACTGGAGCATTTGTCCCAAGAAAAAGGGCAAAAAAAACAAAAAAAGGGTCCAGCCATGTTGTGGAGAAGTTTTTGACAAGCTGTGGACGCTTGGCAGCGTCCTTCTCTTGTTGCAGTCGGGTCTGCAGGCCTTTCCAGGCATCATGTGGCTTTCTGAAACCCGAACAGGTGTTGGCCTCTTTCGAGCACCTCATTCTCGAAGCCGCCATAAGAAGAGCGAGGTGGGTGCATTGGAATAGATTGAGTGCAAACGGTGCTACTGAGAGGGTTGGGAAGAGTTTCTAAGTAATGCTCTGCCACACCCCATTCCTGTAGGAAAAATCGGTTTGTTGTCGTAGACTCGTAGTTGTTAATGTGAACAGATTTGTATTTGAGCTACCACCCAGCTGCCTCGCCCACCTCCAATGACTGAACTTTTGGCAGAAGGAAGTATACCGCAGCTGCTGAGATGCTTGCCTCCATGATATATCCTACTGAAAGATGTAGTATTCACAGCTCTCATGCCCGGCCCTGACAGCGTTGGGAACAGATTGACTTCCCCCTCTTCACTCAGCTTACAGCCCCTTGATTTCTCATTCTTGGAGTCTGGTTCAGTTTAAGCAGGCAAGCAGACCTCCCTTTCCCCTACCCCCTCTCTTCCTTTGCTGGGTGATGTGCCCTGTCTCTCTGCTCCCACGTAGGTTTTACAGTATCCTTAGAGCAGCATAAATACCCTTGCAGATCTCCAGGGCAACCTATGGTGTCATAAGTTGGGTCTCCGTTGAGAAGCACCGGGCCTGAGTTGAACTTGTGTTGAGCGGTATCACCACCTTTGGTCGCACCATGTGCACCCTTGATACCTTTGGTCCCAGTCTGAACTTGTCGCAATCCATTCTTTGTTCTTCTTCTTCTCTTGTTTTTTTTTATAATTTTCTCCATTCTCACTGCTGTATGATGTTCTTATTAAACTGAGGAGTGGTACCCTCACAGCAGCAGCATCTCAGTCTTTTCTCCGGGCCCGGACTTTTGACCGAGATCGCTGAGTAGGGGCGGCTCTCTGTAGTGAGAACTGGACAAGAGATGGGGTAGCGACAAGAGGGGGGGGGGGGGGGGGGGGGGGGGGGGGGGGGGGGGGGGGGGGGGGGGGGGGGGGGGGGGGTCTCCTATGTTGTCCGGACTTAATTTTTACTCTGGCAAGTATGCACTAACCCCCTCGTAGACCCTACAGCCCAGGGCAATCAATGATGTCTACTTAGGTAATACTATACTCAGCACACAAAGGGAGCCTAGAACCGGTTACCAGCCCATGATGCTCCCCACAAATAATTCGGAGCCATCAAATTTTTGCAAAGGACTCGCATTAAGTGGGACTTCAACCCCGCAGCGGTCTTGAAACTTTGCTAGCAGAAGGCTACAATTCTTTACCAGTGGCCAGTGCTGTCCACCTGTCATTCCCTCCAGCTTCAAATTTTTGGTGCTGTCACTCTACTCCACCCACGATCCCCCCGCGTCCCGGGACTGGGTCCCACCTCCACTGCTCAGCTGTTGACTTGAGTTACCTCAATGGTGCTACACATTTTTGGGGAAAAAACAACACAAACAACCACCAAAAAAACAAACAATGACACAAAAATTGTCCGGGCACCAACAACTGACCTCGCTCAGTAGGTACACCCGTGAACTGCTGAAGTCCAGACCTGAGTTTGAATCCGTTTATGGATAAAACCACATACCTCTGAATCACATGGGGCCAGTCAGTTCGATGGTAATGGGTCCCGCTCCACTACTCTCTATTCTCGAAAAATTTCGAGAGTAGTTCAAGATCTGTCAGACCCTGGTAGCTCTCGGGATTCCCTCCCTCCCTCCACTTGCTCTAGAACCAACGACTCTCGAATTGCAGGACTACTGGGCGACACAACTACAGGACACGTAAACTACTCCTTTGTCCACCTCAACTCGAGGGCGACTCTCAGAAAAGGAGGCTGAACCAGGGGTAGGATGGAGCACCCTAGAGAAACGGCGAGTTTGCAGGCTGTGCACGACGTTTCCGTCTGTCAAGGGGGGGAGTTTTGGATAGTAGGCGTTTCAGTTTTGACCCCCCCGCTCTCATGTTTTCCAAGCTTTTTGAGATTTTTTTCTGAATTTTAGCCTATCTCATGAGGAAAGTTTTGAGAATGCTCTAGGATTCTGGGCACTTCTCGCAACTCATTTTAGGTTTTTCTAATGGTGTTATATTCATGGATCTGCGGTTTTTCAATGCCAGAACGACGCTGGCCGGAGCTGGGTGGTTACCCTGTAACCTGTTGATAGCAGGCGCGAGAGGCCTGGTAGAGAGATCTGGGGATGCCTTGGGCCGGGCATTCTAAGGGAAAACCAAGGTTTGCTGTTGGTACGACGCTGGCTGGAGCTGGGGTGAGTTGTGTTGCCCTGTAACCTAGCAGGATGGGGCATGAGGCCTGGAAAAGTTCGGCAGGGAATAAGACAGTGTTAGAAAATTTTAGAACGTTTTGTTGGGGATTCCAGGGGTTCGGAGCATTCAAAGGGCTTCTGTGGCTTGCCGTTTTGACTTAGTAAGTGCTGCTTGAGTAGCCTAGCAATAGGTTAGTAGTTACCCATGTCTTTTCCTAAATCTTCTAGAATCTCTTCAAGGTTCTCAGATCGTTCAGGTAATGGCCCTGGTATTTCAAATCACTTGTATAATTCTATATGGGACGCTGGGCCCGGTTCCCAGCACGTGTTGCTCCCCACGAATAGACTGGAGCATTTGTCCCAAAAAAAAGAATTAAGAAAAAAAAAAGAGGGTTCAAGAGTTCTCTTCACGAGTGCTATCTGACAACCCTTGGAGGGGATTTTTAAGATTCCACTTCGAGAGTAAGTGGAGCGAGGCTACACTCACCAATTTTCACGAGTCCAGACTGTCAAGTAGTGGAGGAAGGCCCAAAATTCCAAGGCTGTGGCCCTTTCAAAGTAATAATAATAATAAAAAGGGGTGAGTACGTTTATGTCACCTTTGAGTACCAAATTGGCAAAGAAAACACACATCACGGAAGTACTGACGGCCGTGGTGTCAGACCAGGTGTCATATTTACAGGGGTCGGACATGGTGTCAGAGGGGGAAAAAAAAAAAAAAAAAAAAAGCCCAACGGATGCTTTTGGACTGAAATCGCTCCGTTCAAGTTGGCACGTGGTTTCTTTGCCAGCGCGTGTTTTTTTTTGCCTTTAGGGTTTCAAAACATGCCCCATCCACCCTCCAAACTATTGGTGGGGAGCTGCACCTGCTGGAAACCGGGTCCAGCGTCCCATTTTACAAAGCAGGAGCCAAAATTGAGTCCTAATCATCTGGGTGTACTTGGAAAAAGCAATTCGGGACTAGGACAGATGTCTGGGATCATCTGAGAGAAACGCGGCTCCTCGCTTACCAGGGAGCTCCCACTCCAGACTGCCACCTCAGGCCATACTCAAAGGAGGACTTTTTCCAGGATGTAACTAACTGCTTTTACGGCCAAGCCTGGATGCACCTGACCGCAATCACGACCACAGATAAGTTCAAACATTCCTAGTGTTCGTAAGACCTGACCATTCAAAGGCCATACTCAAAGGAGGACTTTTCCAGGATGTAACTAACTGCTTTTACGGCCAAGCCTGGATGCACCTGACCCTGTCTCTTATACACATCTAGATGTGTATAAGAGACAGCGTAAGACCTGACCATTCAAAGGCCATACTCAAAGGAGGACTTTTCCAGGATGTAACTAACTGCTTTTACGGCCAAGCCTGGATGCACCTGACCACAATCACGACCACGGATAAGTTCAAACATTCCTAGTGTTCCTCAGACCTCACCATTCAAACACAGTTGGCTGGTGGCGGCCAATTCCCACTCAAGCTGGTCCTTCATTTCTGGTCATTGATCTCTCTCTCTCTTTTTCTTTTTTTTTCCTTCTTTTTTTTAATTTTAAACACAGACTCCAGTCTATTGGTGGGGAGCATCACGTGCTGGCAACCGGGCCCCAGCATCCCTTATGAAAAATCAAGATGATTGAGAGTTGCGACATCCTTTTGGTGGGCCCCCTACTGCTGGAAACCGGGTCCAGCGTCCCCCTCTCGTTCAAATGATCTTCAAAATCTAGGGTCAGAAAATGGGAATCTGAGTACTTGGTGGGACTTGGTCCCAGGTGCATCCACTGCACCCAATCTTGTCTTTTTACTTGTGTAGTCTTATGCATGGTAAGTACTATAGCTCCAATCATGGCCACTAATAAAATAAGACTTGAAACCAGAAACAAATAAAAATAAGTGGTATAAAGTAGATTTCCTGAAGTTGAAGAACGAAACAACTAAAAGTTTTAACTGTTAAACCACCAGTACATGGGCACCTGGGCCGCGGGTCTGACACCTCAAATTCTGGAGGCGCGAAAGGAAAATGGGGCCGCTTTATCAACGTTTTGACGTATCGGCCTCACTCATTTTCTTGTGGCAACAAGTTTTGGACTGCAAGGTGGGGGCTGTGTACTTGTGGTTTAAACACCAAACACCCCACCAACATTCTGAAGGTCACTTCTGTCAGACCACCCTAGGGCCTAGGCTACCACTGTCAAGGTAATGGTGCCTCTGGGCAGCATTGCTTTCCCTCACCCGTTGAACGAACGATAGCAGAAAATAAAATGTCTCTTTTTTGCCTAGAAAGCATAGTACTTGCAGGTTACAGTACATAGCTGTTTTTTTTTCTGTTTTTTTTTTTTTTGTTGGGACAAATGCTTCAATCTATTCGTGGGGTGCTGGGAACTGGGCCCAGTGTCCCATGTAGAATATACAAATGATTTGAAATACCAGGGCCATTACCTGGCTTCGGCTAAGAACAATCTGAAAACTATGAAAAAAGTTCAGGAAGATTTAGGAAGAACGTGGATAACTGTTGACCTATTGCTAGGCTACTCAAGCAGCAATTACCACAAAAGTCCTTCGAATGTTCAGAACCCCTGGACTCCCCGACAAAACACTCTAAAATTCTCTAACACTGTCTAATTACCTGCCGAGCTCCCCCAGGCCTCATGCCCCCACCCTGCTAGGTTACAGGGCAACACGACTCATCCCAGCTCCGGCCAGCGTCGTCCCGACAGCAACCCTTGGTTTTCCCTTGGAATGCCCGGCCCAAGGCATCCCCACATCTCTCTACCAGGCCTTTTTTTTTTTTTTTTTTTTTTTTTTTTTTTTTTTTTTAAACAAGACTCTGCAGGTAGTACTAGTTGAGGTGATACCAGTCTCCCCTACTGGTATACCTTACGCATGTCACTCCATTCCTGCTATCAACAGGTTACAGGGCAACCCCCCAGCACCGGCCAGCGTCGTTCTGGCATCGAAAACCCGCAGGTCCATGAATATAACAGCATCAAGATGCCAAAAATGAGTTGCAAGGAGTACCCAGAATCCTAAGGCAGGTCTTTTTTTGAGAAAGATTGAGAAAAAAAATTCAAGAAGGCCTCCCCCTGCCAGCCTTGATTGCCCCGGAACAGGGGGGTTAACTGATCAGGAGACGCCCTTTGATGACAGGTTTTTTTTTTTGAGAAAAATCTGAGAACAACTTGCACCAAGTACTATTGAAAACAGCCTCGAAGGGGCTAATAGAAGAAAACAGACATCTATACAGTACTAAATGCAAAGGGCCCTTTTGTTTTTTGGAAGAACATTCAGACGAGAAATACTTGCCTTAGAGCCTTTCAGTAGCCCACCCCTACCTGCCTCATCCCTATATCCTGATACTTAGTCTGTGGCCTCACACCCCCAGCTGCTAGGTTACAGAGTGGCATGATCCAACCCAGAAGACTCCCACCTGCTAGGCTACAGGGCAAAATGACCTGCCCCGGCTCCGACCAGCGTTGACTAAGCACCAGCTTACCAAAGGACACTAAAGTGCCTTCCACCCTCGACAACTCCCCAGATCTCTCTACCAGGTCTCTTGCCCTCGTATAGCTCGAGTTACAGGGCAGCGCGACCAAGCCCCAGCTCCGACCAGCGTCGTTCTGGCCTCGTCCATTCGGAAACCCACGGGGACCCAAGATTACAGCAAATACCAGACAAGCCACCAATCAGCACCATAATTGTAGTTCCGATCATTCAGCTCCTTCAGGCGCTGGTTGCAGATATCTCACATAAAATCCCCACAACCCTACTCTAAGAAGTCATACTGCGATGAAGCCACCATCTTCACCGCTGCTGTACCCTATTTCCACCTTGCAGGCTAGCCCCATGGCCGCAGAGCGCATTATCCCCCACCATCGCAACCAGAGCCCCCTGCCACCAGCGCCGGCTTATAAATAATTTTTTTATCAGAAAATTAAATCCCATTCAAGAACATGTTGAGAAATCAGGAAATCAGAAGATTGAAAAAACCATATAAGCACCTACTATTCCCACAAGAAGAGGGGAAGGGAGGGAAAAAACCACCCTCTTTCCTTATGGAAACTCCAGTGCCTATTCAATTCTCGACTGCATGTACAAGGCTCACAAGAACCAAGACAGATTACTCCTCTCCCCCCAAAAAATGACCCCCTGTCTGATCACTACCTCCGGGGGGAAGTGCCTCCTCACCTCCCAGCCCCAGTTCAGAACAGCCTCCTAAATACCACTCCTGCTCCCTCAACTGCATACAGTGCCCCCAAAGTATGCCCCGCAAAGCCGAAGATCCCCCTTCCCTCCTGCCCCACCCCCTCCAAGTGAAACAACCCTTCAACATCTCACCATGATGGCATCAGCACCCCTTCTCCTCTCTCCCCAACTGCCATAGCTGATCCGACCCAAAAATCAGCGTGACCCGGAAAAGGACAAACCCTCAACACCGCCCCTCCCTCTCAAGGATCACACAACCCACCCTGTGTAACCCTCGTAGGGAGGGACTCCAACCCTAAGGGAGATAATTCCATTCAGATGGGATGCCAACGTTGACAACAACCCGCTGCATGAAGATCACACGGGACTTCTTCAAGGATCCATTCTCAACCCACATTGATATCGCAGACAACGGTACACGACACAGAATGATAGACGACTTCCTACTCCCCATGGAAAAAAGACTCTCCCAGAAACAACGAGATCAATTGGAGGCCCCCCTCTCCAAACAAGAAATATGGACTGCACTCCTACAGATGAAGGAAGAAAAAACGCCCGGAATGGACGGTCTCCCTAAAGAATTTTGGGAAACCTCCTGGGATTTTATGAGCGCAGATCTAATGGAGTACTATAACGAGGTTTGGAAATGCGCTGATGGTAGGGCAAGGGGTGCTGACCTCACTATATAAAAAGGGGGACAAACTAAACATCAGAAATTATCGCCCAATTACGTTACTCACAATCGTCTACAAGATGTTAGCCAAAGCTTTGGCCAATAGGATGATTCCAGTACTGGTGGACATTATTCACCCGTCTCGAACTGGATTCATGCAGAATAGAAACATACAGGAAAATTTTTTGCTGGTGCATGAAATACTACAGTTAACCAGGCACTCCCAGCACAACGCCGCGATCATCTTCATAGACTTTGAGAAGGCCTACGACCACGTAGACTGACTTTTTCTTGAAAAATGTCTGCAGAAGATGAATTTCGGACCGCACTTCAGAAGATGGGTCAGAATCCTCCACCAGAACGCAACCACATGCATACAGGTCAATGGGTCATTGACACCCCCCATTCGACTGGAACGGTCGGTACGTCAGGGGGATCCTATCGCCCCCTTTTTATTTTTGATCATTATAGAAGCCCTGACGGCAAACTTGCGAGCAAAGAAGGATATCTCTAGAATCCGGGTCTCCCACATCCCTGAAGAAGCGGTCCCGGTATGCTCCCTGTTTGCCGATGACCTAACGATAATGGTGGAGGCAACTCGACAAAATATGGAGGAAATTCACCACATGATGGACAAATTCGCACAAATCTCTGATATGAAAATAAACTGGGGCAGCAAAACACAAGGCTGGTGGATCCACTACCAAGGCGGCCAGCCCCCAAAGACACCAAGAATTAGGTGGTTACCGCTGGAGGCACCCCTACGAATTCTAAGGATAACCATGACCGCACAAGGTAAACCAACCACAAATGATGCATGGATCAGCATCCCGACCTTGAGCAAATTGTCTGAATGGAAAAACAAACACACGTTAATCTTTGGGCGGGCCCTGATTCTAAACAATGTGGTCTTTGCATCCCTTTGGTATAAATCTCTTCTCTGGCCCCTAAGCAAAAGGGCGTTAAAAGAATTGAAATCCAAGGCAACCGCCTTCCTTTGGCGAGGAGACAGCGAATGCACCCACGTGATCAGTAGGGTAGCATGGGATTCAGTCACACAACCAAATGTAGGCGGTGGACTAGGGATCATCGACCCGGCCATACAAAGCCAAGCGTTGCGGCTTCAGTGGATCGAAAAATTGATCTTCTCGCCCGAAGCCCCTGGACCCCCCTGGCCTTAGAACACCTGTCCCGTCTAGCACCGGAAACCCCCCCAGAGACCCACTCGCTGAGATGGATAGACGACAGGTTCTGGGCAATCCCGCGGGGGCTACCGAGGAGGCTGCCAGACCAGCAATACGGAGGGGAGCAGACGGGACGGCAAGAAGATGAGTTATGGCCGGACCTACTTAAAACCTGGCGCAGACTCCCGCTTCCTGATAGACCAGACCCGGACCGTTGGGAGGAGGTCTTCCGCCAGCCCCTCTTTGGGAACAGAGGGATCACAGACACGCAAGGACGGGTAATGATGTGCTCGGCTTCTTCATGGGAAGGCTGGGTAAAACGGGGGATCCTTCGAGTAGGGGACCTATGAGACTGCGAGAGAAAAAACTGGAAGGGGATAGAACAACTGAGAGCAACACTCAGATACTGTCATCACGCAGAGCGTCACTTACATCAGATAATTGAAAGTATCCCCTTGGCATGGTACCAAATACTGAGACAATGACCATCAATAAAAGAATGGGACTGGGTAGCCCGCATTGGACTAACAGGAAAGGTTGGTAGAGTACATATGACAGACACACAAAAAACCTTGACAGAATACTACACTGTAGGACACAAGGGCACTTTCCAAGAAAGTAGAGACCCCTTCAATGGGTGGACAAAACAGAGGTAATCAGAATCAGAGTGCTGGATGAAGGAAAGGGATGGTCAACCTTCTATCCACACAAAGACATTCGGGACCTGCCTTTTAACCCGGAAGAGTGACGTTGGAAACTCCTACAAGGACAATCAAGGTATACCCCGAAATGACTTTATTTACACAAACTGACAGTCAAATCCACTTACAAAATGCTACGGCCTAAATGACACCTGAGGGCCAAATAAATGACCGTTGGGCCAGACATCTAAATGTGGACATCAATCTTCTCAAACCCATCCGCTGGTTCCAGGAGAGGAAGTCCCGACCAGCTAAAATCAATTCCTTGCAATGGCAGATAGCTCATCGTTGCCTGCCCACGAATAACTGGCTGGTTGACCGTACGCACTTGGAACAGAGGGGGGAATTGTTACCATGGTGCAAACGTTGCTCTAATTGCTTCCCATCACACAAGAGGGCCGAGACAATCGAACACGTGTTCATGCAGTGCCCGATTGCCCAGTTCATTTGGACAAGTTGGGAACGTATCTGGAGGAAGATGGGAACCTCATCCCCCTGGCCCTGGTCATGGCAGACGATACTGGCAGGTCACTGGCGACCACCTTCGAAGACAATATGTTCAGATTAGGGAGACAGACAGTGTTATGGGCCTTATGGTGGCAATGATGCTTGCTTGCTCTAGATAAAATCCAAATAGATGCAACAGAAATCATGGAACAAATAAAACAACAGATCCAGATGGAAATAACACAAAAATGACAAACTTTGAAGCCACAACTGGACCTGTGCCGACAGAAAAAGGACATCAAGAAAGCAATCACTTCCTTCTGCCAGGAGTGGTTAGGAGGGGTAAGGGGAGGATGGATAGTAGAAGTCAAATGGAGCGGGGACGACGACAGCTTAGACGGCCACCAAGACTTAGAAAGGAAGAGGGACTATAAACTGCTGTTTAAAGACTAGCTGAATATTGAACCCTCATTTCCCCTATGCCCCCCTGCTACCTTCCCGGACCCCTTCCCGCCCCACCCACTTTCCCTGACTGAGTACGTCACATAAAGGAAAAGAGGTGGCAGTCCGGTGCCCCCCGAACACGACCACACGCACGGGTCACATCTGGCAGCCTAGGGACAATTCAACGATAAACCCCCTAGGGAGGGAGGGACGTCAGACTGTAGAGGCAAGAGTAGAAGCAAAAGTCCTTTTGGCAGTTGCATGGTAGCTTCGGTTCTATTAATAATCTCATTTCAATCTGAGTTCATGAACTGCGACATAGCTACACCACAGGGGGAAGGAAGGACTAATGCATAAGTGACGAATCTGGCGCCGAATTCAGGCGAAGAGGTCTGCCCATTCTCCCAACACCCTGCTCGGTCGATCCCCTGGACTCCAGGGTAATCAATGCCGGCAGAAATTCTCCACCACTATGTCCCAGACAATTCCAGATGATTTCAATCTTTGGTCGATGTAAGGGACACTGGACCCGTTTTCCAGCAGGTGTTGCTCCCCACCAATAGATGGAGGCCCCCCTTAACTGTTAAARAAAAAAAAAAAAAAAAAAAAAAAAAAAAACCTACCTCATGAATTTAAGCATCGATACAAATCAGAAGATCAAACGAGATTGAGTTAAGATTGGAAAATTACTTTTAAGAAATCAGAGGTGTCCAACCTCTGATTTACAAATCTCAGGCTAAGAGTATTGCCCAGGAAGTAATTCAACAACCAAACATACGACAATCGATACGGCTAATGATGTGAAATATGAAAGAAATGGACAATCAAACTAGGTCAAACAAATATAGGTTAGACTTAATCTTGATTTTCAAACCTCAGAATCAGAATTATCGGTTATAGTTTTGTTGCATATCTAGAATTCAAGGTTAGAAAGACTAATAGGTATTGAACCAAACAAAACTATCTAGGAATCACATCGTTAAGAGTCCCATCAGGGTCATCACATAATCATCACTACAAGACGTGAAGAGGAAGAACACAACTTACCCTTGACAATCCCTAAGCGCACCCACCTCTCTCTCCAAACCTCACCTCAGAGTCCTGCTTCATCGACTCTCAAGTAACTCGGCCGCCTGTGGCTGACAACTATTCAACCATCCCAAAGGACCGAACGATGAAGATAACAGGACCGTAGCTAGGATTATCATCACAACAATCCAAACCACTTTACGAGACTAAATCGCTGAGTCTGCCAGCCGCCCCTCGCAGGTAGCTCAAAGAGATGAAGAGGTTTCATCGTCGCAGACGTCGCCCGCCTAAAGAAGACATGTCTTCAACAACCTTACTTCTACGTTCCTCCATCCATTCCTTCTTGTAATACTCTCCCTCTAGCCCATGAAACCCCGCCTGCCTCCCCTTACTCCCCCCCGCAACATTCCTCCTCTCCAACCAGACCATGATACGAGACACGTTGCCCCTGTGTTCTTCTTCTCAAACATGCAAGCACGTGACAGAAACAACAAACAAGAGAACCTTCAGCAACGCCCGGACACCACTAGCCTGCTCCTCTATGCCCCACGATCCCTTTCCCACCTCATCATCCATCTGCTGTACTCTCGCCCTGCACTCTTGTCCTCGCGTCGAAACTGCCATCATGGCGCCCCGACCGTTTTTTGTTTCTCACCCTCACCAAGGAGTCTGCCGTTGCGTCAAAACGTCGGGCGGAGGAGCGCTTCCGGTAGCGCTCCGCTGCCCCTTTCTTTCTTTTTTTCTTCTCGTTACGGTACATATCTGGCCCTCACAGAAGGGTGAGAATGTCTCGACAAACTCAACCAAACTGCCGACAAACTAACATTACATATCATTCATACTACTTCATGTATTCAAGGGACGATGAACCCGTTTTCCAGCAGGTGATGCTTCCCACCAAAAGATGGAGCCTTTAGCTTTAAAAAAAAAAAAAAAAAAAAAACAACCCCACTAATAGCAGGGTAGTTAGTTCAACAGCAGGTCCGGTTTTCAATGATTGCCAGAACATTTCTTTTTTTTTCTTTTTCTTTAACCACCACTATTCGACAGGTAATTGAATTGGTTGGGCTTCAAAAAATGAGCCTTAAAAAAAAAAAAAAAAAAAGTAAAACGTGGGACAATGGGATAATTCTTAAAGTTCATTGGTTCCAAGGTGGCTTGGCAAAAATAAAATGTTTGGGCCTTATGTGTCCGCTTGCAAAAAAAAAAAAAAAAAAAAAAAAGGACGAGACTGTAACAAGAGGGAAGGCCGTAAACAAGGTAGAGCTAAAAAAAAGTAGGGTGTTTACGAAAAACGCTGCACGGACGCACTAGCGTAGTGGTAACGATGCGCTAGCACGTCACTAATAGGATGCACAACAATGGGGGATCGCGCTAAGCCAGCACTTGTTGTTGGGTATGGCGAAGGCAGAGAGGCGATAGAGCATGTGGACGCTGAGGTGGAGGCCGCTTCAAGGGGGCACAACCATGCACCTACCATAGCCTAATTTTGGCCGACGACAGTTGGTAATCCTAGATTGGCTGCCAAAGGAAGGAGAGAGATGTGGGGTCGGTCAATGGGCAAGATCTTTGCATCGTGTATTACAACCTGATCAGGGGTTTTGCCCGCTGATTATAAATACGGAGAACGATTGCGTTGCTGGAGTGGATGCAATTTTATCTGGATGAAGAGTTGAAGATGAAGGACGAGAGTGCATCGATAAACGCCGACTTTCAGGAGATAGATGACATATTTCATGCCGTCGGTATCGTCCACCGTCACTGAAAACGGACTTTAAGCTGTGAGCGGGGTTGTCGACTGTTGCCTTTGCTCCTACTTCGGGCGAGGTGTTGCTCAAGATTTTCTTATGTCTGGGGCTCTTACAAATCATTGACTGTGTTTCCCTAAACTGCAAGCATTGTGTTCAATGTGGTGAGTATAGATGATTGTGTTCTCCTAGATTCTAATTGTCAGGCCGAGTCTTGTTAGTATAGAGTAGTACCGGTCATGGTTCGATAAATAGGGTTGTGATAATTTTTAATTAGGGTTGGTGTCGTGGTGATTGTTGTGAAGTGTGACTCTCGGATTCACCTATATAGATTTTGTATATGAACTGCCCGGAGCGACGAGATTTTTACCATCTCAGGAAACTGATCAACATATTTTGGAGAGGGTTGGGCAAACGAGTTTATAGATACTGGCTCTGCAGTCTGGCATGGGATGTTAAGAACCCTTATCTTCCATTGCGCATATGATTTGGGTTCATGACCTCCTCTGCCCCTTTTCAACCAGGGTAGCCTTACGAGTGCTGGATTACTTGATCGACAGTGACCAGTTTGCAATGAATCTTAGTCAGGATTTGTTGTTGGTGAGGTTTTGTGGTCGCTTGAGTAGTTGGCTCGTTGGTAAAATTGGTGTTCATTTCAATGGTGTTTGCTGGTTGTTGGTTGCTTTGTGGTGTGTTTGTTGATAACTTTAGAGTTGCAGGTTGTATCTGGTTTGTTCGTTTGGATGGGTAATTGTTCGTTGGTCTGGATTTTTATTCTATTTGCAGTACTCCCCCTAGAAGGAATGCAGTGGACGCAATTTATGTTGAACCTGTTCCAATATTCTCGTCTGGCCCTACTCATGGCAGCTTGGCGAATGAGGTGCGCCCATGAGAGGAGTCAGCATACCTATGGCTTTCTGCAAACGAGAGCAACGATCGCCGACACAATATTCTGTCAAACACAATCAGCCTGGAAGGAGTTACAATCTGGCCTCCGCAATGAGACAGAAGAACCTAAGAGGCGACATATGCTCGACAACTTCCGGATGAAGTGGGTGGACCCAAACGGCAGGCTGTGCACACTACACCACCCCGATAACCTGCAATGGCAACCGTGGCTGTCAACCGA
>BFEA01000017.1:328890-344285 GCA_003427395.1 Chara braunii | reverse complement strand
CCGGCCGGGGGTTGGGCGTCATGGAAAGACGATGTGCAACAACAATAAGCTCACAGCTTTTCGCAACAGCATAGACAAACAGATTACTGTAAACAGCATGCAGACTGACCTATCACAATTTGATTGGATTATAGTTGATTCGGTTCCCATTGTCATCTACTGAATAATAACCAATGAGTACAGCGTACAAGGTGTACAGTAGACTACATTGCCACTAATAGACAGTACACAGTGTGTACAGTAGACTGCATTGCAACTAATAGCCAGTACAGTGTACTAGGTGTACAGTAGACTACATTGCAACTAATAGACAGTACACAGTGTGTACAGTAGACTGCATCTCAACTAATAGCCAGTACAGTGTGCATTGTAAATGCATAGACACTCATTAGGATTAATTGGTTGCTGGCCAGAACAACAGCCCGCTACAGCATAACCGTCAGCTGGCACAGACGTCATGGTAACTGCACATAGGTTCAATAGGTGTGCGGGCAGATGACAGCTCACCTCACCACACCCACATGTACACTAGTTTCTCACAATTAGATTGATTTCACATGCTCATATGGTGACTCTCAACTGTGTAACTACAATTCAAATGTGCTTCACATGGACGTTGGACCCGATTTCCAGCAGGTGTTGCTCCCCACCAATAGATGGAGCCATCCCGGAACTGCTAGTGCTGTTTGATTATATCAGCATCCCTAGCAGTCGCCCGGGCTTCTTGTATGGGGGAAGGGAAAAAAAAAAAAAAAAAAAAAAAAAAAAAAAAAAAACCGCAGATCCATGAATATAACAGCATTAAGAAAACCTAAAATGAGTTGCAAGAGGTGCCCAGAATCCTAGGGCATTCTCAAGACTTTCCTCATGAGATAGGGTAAAATTCAGAAAAAATCCGAGAAGGCTTGGAAAATATGAGAGCGGGGGGTTGAAACTAAAACTGCCTACTATCCAAAACTCCCCCCCTCAACAGACGGAATGTCGGTCCAGGCTTTCAGTCCTCGTACCATAACTCACTTGATCTCATACCCCCTTCTGCTAGGGTAACAGGGCGCCACAACTCTCCCCAGTACTGACCAACCTAGTTCTGACGGACAGGAAGTGCCTTCCTCCCTTGACATTTCCCTTAGCGGCAAGCTCCATAACATGGCTGGACCCGAACTCCAGGCTTTGTCATATGGATAGGAGTCATAACCTACAATGACAACCATGGTTAGCAATCTTGAGCCAATGGAAATTTCTGCCTCAACATCACTTTACGATGCAACATCGACCTACAAACTTTGTACTGATTCTTGAAAACTCCCAACCCCCTGCTAACACCTTGTTCAAGACTCCTGTTCCTCCGCCCCCCTCTCCTGCCCCCACCCCCACCCCTCCGCCTACTGCTGAACACCACCCTACCCACCTACCCACCTGCTCTTCCTACTCCGCGTCCAATCCCCATCCCCAACAAGCCAGCCAGGGTGCTCCTCTCCGCCACAATGGGATCCGTAGGACATATGACGAAAAGGGAGAACCCATCATCACGACGGGGATCGGGACAAGCACGATCGGTCAGTCAAGTGTCCGGCAAAGAGGAGACAGGGTTAAGGACTTAGAGGATTCAGGGTTTCAGGGGTCGGGGTTCAGGGTCAGGGGGGTCAAAGGGTTTGAGGGCACCACGGTCAAGACAATGCACGGAGAAACTGCGATGGGATTAGATCTCAGGAAACATACACAGGGAGGAAGGAAGGATACGTCCCTTCAATCTTCATAGGTCAAATCTACAACTGTACATCCCCATGCACGAACATAGACACGACACGACCTTATCACATGGATAGTCACAAGTTACAACCTTACACTGATGTGCACATATATGGTGCTTATATTCACCTCAACTCATAAATCACAACCCACCGCAACTCCATTACACAACAAACGCTCAAGGTCGCAAAATGCATGATAAACAGTAGAAACTTCACAGACACGGCCTCTCATAAGGAAATCACAGCTTACACATTTACACATTCATATACTTGTTGCATTGACAGGTACACATTGGCATAAAACCCTCACATCTACCGCAACTAACAGGTCACAGCTCACAACTCACAACTCACAACCTACAGCAATCATGCCTGCTTAAGACTGTATTATACACAATGGACAATAGGAAAAGCTCACTACAGTTAAACGTACACTTACATAGCATGCCTGCTTAAGGCTGTTAGATTCACGGATGGAACCCAGGGCATACCATAGCTCAATCTATACAAAGCAGATCGGACATACACATAGCATGCTCACTTCTCAATGTTCTCATCATATGTATAGGGACGCTGGACCCGATTTCCAGCAGGTGAAGCTCCCCACCAATGGATGGAGCCCCCCGGAAGTGCTAGTGATGTCTTCTCCTACCATCACCCCTAGCATTGAATCGGTTTGATTCCAAAAAAAAAAAAAAAAAAAAAAAAAAAAAAAGTGTAGCAATAGCAACTATGAGACCAGTGTATATTATCACTTTCCTTAGGATGTGATGTAGGCAACGGGCAAGGACCAACTTCTGTTGACCAGCCATTGCAACGGATGAACCAGGCAGAGGGGGTTAGAGGGGGGTGCGATGCAATGCAGCTGGATGTAGGCATATGGAGCCCACGGGATGTTGTTCCCCGGAAGGAGGCGGATCAAGACTTTGAAAAGCAACGCCTTGATTTCCTCTTCTGGGTCAATTATTCTTAGCCTGCCTTGTGACCTGGGTTGTATGAGGGTGTCCCATGCCACCCTTTTTAAGGCACGGGTGTCGTTGTGGCTATTCTTCCAAAGGTATGCCGTCGCATCTGTTTTAACTTGGTGATCTACTTTCTGTTGAGCTGCCAGAATGCCACCTTATACCATATGGATGCAAAGATGGCGTTGTTAATCGCCAGCACTCTGCCAATCAGTGAGGTTGGTTTGCCATCCCAGTTCGAGAGCTTTCTGATTGCCAGTTCCACCAGTGAATCACCGTGGTCCGGCGGCGGGCCCAATGCTGTGATGTTCACTCCCAACACCTTTATTGCTGATTCTTTCTGCTTCCAGGTCCCTTGAGGGTCGGGCGGTGGAGGCTCTCCCTGGGGGTCCAGCCACCAGCCTTCCGTTTTCGTTCCCCAGTTAACTTTCATATCCGTTGCAATCTCAAATGAATGGACAGTGTGAGCCACCGCACGAAAGCTCTCTTGGTCAGCTTTGAACAAAATTGTGACATCATCTGCAAAAATTGAGGTAATCGGGATCAAGTGATCCGGAATTTTCGACACTCAGATTTTGTGAATGTCAGGGTTATTTTTCATCATTGCCGCTAATGCTTCCATAACTAGAACAAATAACATTGGCGCAATGGGGTCACCTTGTCTTACCGAGCGTTGCAGAGAGAATGGGGGAGCAAGGTGACCATTGAGCGTGATATTCGTTGAGGTTGTTCTATGGAAAGTATTGACCCACTTGCAAAAAAGTGGGCCAAAGTTCATTTTGACTAGACACATGTCGAGGAAGTCTCAGTCGACGTGATCATATGCTTTTTCGAAATCTATGAACAATATAGCCTCTTCCACACGTCGTTGCCTTGCGTGGCAGATGGTTTCATTAATCAACAAGATGTTGTCTTGTATGTTACGAAACGACATAAAGCCCGATTGGTCCGGGTGGATGAGGTGGGGGAGGAGGGGCCACAATCTGTTTGCCCATGCTTTAGCTACAATCGTGTAGGGGACGGGCAGGAGGGTTATATGACGATAGTTCCTAATATCCTCTTTGTCCCCTTTTTTTTGTACAGCAGCGTTGTCACCCCTTGTTCCAGCATGCCCCCGAATGTCTCCTCGTGAAATACGGCGTTGACATAGACGATAAAGTCATTTTGGAAAACCTCCAAGAAGTGAAGCCAAAACTCTTTTGGGAAGGCATCCAGGCCAGGTGTTTTCTCGTCGTCATATCTTGTAGTGCCTAAAGAATTTCTCGATTGGTCATAGGTTCGTCGAGAGTATTCCTCTGTGTTGTGGACAGAAGGGAAGGAAGCGTTGTCAGCAATGTGTCCCTTGCATGAGCAAGCGTCTGTGGCTGGGTACAGACAGTTTGTGAGGTAAACAAGTTTGTATAATAAAGAGACGCATATTCCACTATTTTGTAAGCATTTGTCGCTGGCAGTTGGGAAGCGCCGAACGGATGTTTAAGGGACGGTACCGTAGACTGTCTACTTTTGGCTTTTGCCTTATTGAAAAAAGTTTTGGACATTGTTCCTTCTGTGGCGTCCTTCCTAATTTTAGCCTGTATTCTCCACTTTTGTGCTTGCATGTCCAAGTGCTATTGTAGTTGGCTTCTGGCACACTGAAGGGCATTGAAAGTTTCAATGTCTAAAGGGTTTTCAGTCAGGTGCATGTCCCATTCCTCCAGTTATTGCAGCAGGCGATCCAATACTGCTTTGCGTTCTCTTGCTTTCTGGATGGAGAATTTTTAAACTCTTTCTCTTAGCTCTGCCACCCCCTCGTTGAACCATTGGACTATTGAGCCGTCGTCGGGTCTCGTTGATGACCAATAAGCCCAAAAACCTTTGACTAGCTGTTCGAAAGATTGGAGCTTTAGAAGAGACGCATTAAATTTGTAGTAACCTGGACCCCTAGTGATGTGAGTGTGGAGGGAAAGACCTATCGCTATCATGCGATGATCAAATGATTTACAGAGAGAAAACGGGAGAATTGCTGACGTGGTTAGCAACTTAGCAAACCAGCCAGGTCGTTTGAGCGAAGGATGAAGTCAATTCTCCAGTTAGACACTCCTGCCGGACCCCGAGATCTGACGCATGTGTAGGCTCTTTTATAAGGGTACATCTCTCTATAAGAATCTATTAAGTCAAAGTCCGCCATTAGTTGGGCGAGCACTATGCTATCCGGGGGGTTTTCCCGTTGGGGCCTCACACCTGAGAGTTGCTGCGATGGTGCTGATTATCTCCTATCCACCCGCGGATCGAGGGTGGTGTTGAAGTCCCCACACATGACGACCGGGGCATCTGATGGCAGAATTTGTTGTAAGGCAAGAAAAAATTGAACACGCTGCATTGGGTCATTGGACGCATAGACGCATACCAGGTAAAGTACCTTTGTTCCCAATGCCGCTTTTAGGCAGACCCACCTTCCATCAGTTTTGTCCCAGTCCGCATATATCGGGACCAGTCTTGACGAGGGGGGTAGCCCAATGGCCACCCCAGTGGATGCTGAGGATCGAGCTGGGGCCATGAATGTTGTGTATGGCCAAGCATTTCTGGCTCTGGCTAGGTGTGTCTGAGAGTCGGTGAGGTGTGTCTCTTGCACTGCAATGGCGTCAGGCCATTTCCCCCCCATGTCTTGTAGCATCATCTTCCAGATTGGCGATTTCTTTTGTTCATTGGGCTGCGCTAGTCCATTGACATTAAGGGATCTTATGTCAAGGTTGGCCTCCGATAGTTTTTTTGCCCACTGTGGTTGTTTTCGTATTGGAGGTGGGGGGTGAGGGGGAGCAGGACAGCGTGGATTCTGTGGGTGTGCATCTGGCGCCCGGGACCCATTGGGGCTTTGCTGATGCAGATTTGCCGGTATATGCGTCGTTAGCCGCAAGCCTCCTCCTTGATAGTTACCTACCATTGCTTATGCTCACCTGATGGGCTGTATCCTACTTCCGCCAAGGAATGCTGATGACGAAGGGCGGGTCATCCCAGACCCTATTGTTGTCTAATGATTCTTCCTCCAGCAGATGAAGCAGGAATCCTGTCTGTTCTGCTGCGGACCAGATGTTGTTTTCTCTGAGTCTAAATGTGGACATATCCAACAATTCCTTTTGTGTGAGCCAGTGGATCTGGCCCGATTGTTGGTGGAGGTCCTGTTGGTCTGCGGTGAATAGGATTAGTATGGGTGTAGCTCCCTTCGGAAATGGGAGGTCGCTGGGGAATACTGTCCCAACTACCCCCTGGTCTGCATTCTGGTTGAGGTGGTTTCTGAGCATGTGCCTGGTCATAATGTGCGATGTGGAACCCCTCCATCCTTGAAGTGTGAGGCCCGGAAGGTTCTGTTGCGCGGACTTAAGTGCCCGGTTAACCAGGTTGGGCACCTAGGGGGAACTAGATCTAAGGCCGATTTTCCATTCCCCGTACTTGCAACTTCTTTTCACCGGGATTATGACCACCCCTGGTTTTGTTACACTGCTCTGAGACAGGCGATCCGCGGCCCCCAGTGCCTCCCTGAATGTATTTGTTTTCCCATTGTGTGTGTTTAGCTCCGGGGGATCTAAATCGGTCTCGGTTCCGGATGTGTGGAGTTCCTCTTGACCTGCAATAAGCAGTTGTTGCTGGCGCTGTTGTCGCTGCGGTGGAGCGTTCTCCGCAGTAAGTTCTTCCACTGGAGTGCCTGTTTCACCAGAAGAAATGGCAAAATAGGACCTCAAAGTCGACCCATTATGGCCAGCATTGCTTAAACTATGGAGAGAAAGAGGGTCGCAGCGTACCCCCACACCTCTTACATGGGAAGAAGTAAGCCGCCAACCACTTTTTGGACACCTGCATATCGTAGACGGAGCAGGCATCCTGTTCTCCCTTCAAGGGACCTCAAAATGGAGGCTATGGGTCAGAAAAGGGGTTTATGCAGTGGGCCACCTGTGCGATAGCCAGACAAGGAACTGAAAATCTGAGCGCTCTTTGATGAGCCTCACAGGCCACATAAAAAACATGGCCTCTGCCTTGATGGAGATACAAGAAGCCATCCCGTTGGCCTGGATTCAAGCCCTCAAAACGGGCCCGACGATACAATCGAAGGACTGGGTGGTGCCCACTCAAGATATGCCAGTTCCCATGACGGTGTACGAGGTACAGACTAACAATGAGGGGGACACAACATTACATGCCTACAGCCCGACCTTGCCAGGGGACCGCTGGTCCAAAACTCAGAGACAAGATGACCTGGACACACAACGCCCCGCTTGCGAGCTCACCTGAGTCAGAGTTAGGAAACACTAAGGATGACCTTTATCTATATGAGTCGTCCATCCCCCTCTGTGACTTACCATTTGACCCGGCGGAATGGGAATGGTCATGGGGTGAGTCTCAGACAATGACCTTGTGGCAATACACGGTTAAGAAGGGTTATCGGATAGCCCGGAAACGTGTACAGGTGACACAACAAATCATACAACGTTGGGAAAGAGATTCTCCACTCGATGAACGGGACTTCCAACACTTTAGGTGGTCCTCCTTTTCACATATCAAGCCGACCAGCCACAGGGCGCTGCAATGGCAGATCATACATAGATGTCTGCCAACTCCGGATTGGCTCACAACAAGAACGGACTTAGAGGCAAAAGGGCTGCTCTCCCCACTGTGCATGTATTGCACCAACTCCACACCACGACAAAGAGTTACTTTGGAACATTGTCTATTAGACTGCCCAATGGTGTCTCAACTTTGGTGTTGGTGGGATGCGGCCTGACACTATCTCACGGGGCTGCATTTGCCATGGAATGTTTGCACTCTTCTGCTGGGGGGCCCTCTGGAGGGGGTTTCAGACTGGACTCCCTTCATGAAAAACCTGTTCGATTACTCCAGACTTGCGGTGTTGATGGCGGCCTGGAGGATGCGCTGCGCGTATGAAAGGAAACAACACGACTTTGGTTTTATGCAAGCAAGGACAACAATTATTGAAACTATCACAACTAATACCCAGGAGGTCTGGAGAGTATTGAAATCTGAACTGCGGAAACAACCGGACGAGACCAGAACTCGTCACATTGTGGATACATTCAAAACCACCTGGACAGACAACAATGGGTGACTGTGTAGCCTCGATAATACCCACTCCCTCAACTGGCAGCCGTGGCTGTCGACAGAGAAGCAATGAGTAAGGTTGCCGAGGCACCACTTCCAGGTGGTATACCAACCTACTAATTTTGTTCTCATCTCATCAGTGGACTGTGCCCAGCACCCTGCCCACTTCGCCCCCAACAGCAACCTTTCCCAGCCGCCGCCTGCCCCCCCTTTGTCAGCCCCACTTGCTCCCCCTGCACCACTGGACTGTGCCCACCACCTTGCCCACCTCGCCCCCCACCGCAACCCTTCCCAGTCGCGGTCTGCCCCCCCTCTGTCAGCCTCACCTGCTCCCCCTACCTCATCTTCACATCCTGCCTCCACCACCAGTTGATAACACGCTCCTCCTCCTCCCCTCCCTCTTTGTTCTCCCCGCACCCTGGCACCGTCCCCTCTGTCCCTGCTACTTTGATCTGCACTTCCAATGCCGGCCAGGGATGCCCAAGTGTAGGCCATTGAAGCACAGTGTCAGGGGAAAAATTCATGAATCCAGGACTCAGGTTCTGGTAGACATTGGCGAGAGGAAGACTTAGGCAGTGGTCTCGCTATACTCTCATGTTATTCTATTATCAACACTCTCAGTTCATTGTACAGGGACGCTCGACCCGATTTCCAGCAGGTGAAGCTCCCCACCAATAGATGGAGCCTCCCCGACAGTGCTAGTGGTGCCTGCTCTTATCAGCACCTCTAGCAACCGATTGGGTTGTTTTCAAAAAAAAAAAAAAAAAAAGAAGGATGTGATGTAGGCAGACAACCTAGGAGGCTGGGTAGTTCTACCGACTGAATTTCTTTCATTCTCTGTTGGTGAGCCAGGCAGTGTGCTGTCATTACAACGAGATGTTGGTTCAGGCAAACAACTACAATGTTCAGGGATGTTGGACCCGCTTTCCAGCAGGTGCTGCTCCCCACAAGTAGATGGAGCCTCCCTGGGAATGTTAGTCGTGCCTGCTCTTATCAGCACCCTCAGCATCCACTTGGGTTGTTCTCTTAAAAAAAAAAAAGAAGGGGAAACTGCTTGTGGGTCACCTTTTTATTTCAGAAAGGCAAGGAAAACACGGTGTGGCGAAATTCACATCCTCTGACTTCAAAAAGGCAAAAAAACATTACCTGGCAGGGGCCAAGTCCCACTAGCAGCGTTGAGTGTCCTCAACGCCTGAATGTGGTTGTGTTTGTGGAGACGTGCAGAAATGGCGTTGAGTTTCGTCAACCGCACATCTCAACAAACATGTCCAGATTCAGCAGTTGAGGACACTCAACGCTGGTAGTGGGACTTGGCCCCAGGGGTATGTTACATGTTGCGCCTGCACACGAGGGTCATTTTCCAGGCCCTGCGTCCCTCAGGCCGAAAGCCTGAAAACCACGGCGTACAGGCCCCGTGACCATTCGGCTCGAAAGCCTGAAATCCAGGGCCCTACAGACCCTGTGTCGTTTCAGACTAAAAACGGCATGAGCCTTTTTAGCCTGAAACGAAGGGCCATTTCCGGTCTGTCATCAGACCGGCCTTCCCTGAAACTCAGGCACCGAACCAGGGTTTTAGGAACAGGCTATTTTTGGCCTGTTCCCACGACAGCTGCAGCGGCAGCCCCTGGCCCAGTTCGGCATTGGCAAGAGCAGCCTCCTGGACTGCCCGCCCTGCAACTGTAGGCAGTCGGAGGCAGTCAAGAGGCAGGCCAAGATAGTACATAGGGACTTCCCATGCACTTCACGGGTAGGCAGGAGGCAGTCAGTAGTCTTCAGGATTCGGCAGCAGCACTCTGGAGGGAGCGCTGCAGGAGTAGTAGTAGCGTTAGCATTAGTCTTCAGCGCTGGGCGCCAGTAGGTAGCTGTAGTCTTCAGCGCTGGGCGCCATAGCTAGGATAGTACTAGAGAGAGAGAGATTGGGCGGAGGCCAGGAGTACCTACCTGCAGCGCCGTTGCTCCAGCTTCGTCTTCGAGGTACCTGCAGCACAGCGCCAACTTCACAGGTTAGTATCTGGCTCGTGACAGAGAGAGAGTTCTTCTTCTTCCTCTTCTCAGTCCACCATCTCCCTCTCACCCTCTCATTATCTGACTTCACTGCATCAGCAGACTACGAGAGAAAGAGAGAGAGAGAGAGCTTGGTGACATTGGATCCAGACTCGACTTTTGGGCTTCAGACATTGCGATGAGGGATTATTTGGGACTTGTGACAAAGACTYGGTGTTGMCGAYMTTCCCATCTCTCCCCCTCTTCTTCGTCTGATCCCCTCCTCTTCGTCGGTGTATGTCTGGACCTGGCGCTTCCTTCATTTCTACAGCGCCAGGCTCCTTCACACCTTGTGATGGACACGATGTATGTTTGGTCTGCGTTCAAACATTGATTGGGCTAGTCATTAGCATCCTAGCATTCTGCTTTGCTATCTTATACTATGTGAATGAGGTCAGTCCCAGTCAGGTCAGGATTTGTATCTAAGTCTTCCCTGCGCTATTCAACACCATTTTGTATGTATCATAATGCAAATTGCTTGTTGAGATTCTACTTGCACTGCATTGTACATTCAGTCCTTTTTATCACATTGCGGATCCTCGGTTATTATGTACATCGCCCATCTGGGCATGTAACAATTGGTATTGGAACGGCGCACGTGAATCAGGACAACCTGATCTGGAACGTGTGCGGAGACTAGGTAACTGATTAGTCTTTATTGATTGATTAGAACACACTAGTTAGCTCCCAAAATCACGATTTTGACCTTATTGCCGAAAATCAATTTATTTATTTTTTTCTTGGATTTTGTTGTTTCGATATTTCTGTTGTGAAAAATTGCAATAGCGCAACATCTGAAATTTCCATTTTCGTTTTCCTTATGAAAAATTGAAATTTCTTTGTTGAAAATCCGGAATATCCTTCTTTTCGAAAATTTCGATTTCATGTTCCATCCCTGTTACTTGGAAATTCGGAATATTCTTTTTTCGAAATTTCGTTTTTCTGAAAACGGCACGGGAAATCCCTCCTGCAGGTATTATTTTCCAAATTGCGAATACTTCAATACTCTAATCTGAGTAAATCTGAATACTTGTCATTTCTTTTCGGAAAATTTCTTTCACAGTTCTAGGATTCTGTTAGTCAGTTTTATAAATCATTTGCAGTCTGAAGTCGAATTTTTTTCTCTCATTGATCATTTCGCACTTCAAGGGAGGTTGGGAGACCTACTGAACTTGCAAAACTCGAGATTTTTATTTTTCTCAAATTTGTTGCAAAGTTCGAACTTTTTTTTTTTGATTAGTGGCTCCTTATCTGGGCGTTATCTGGGCGATTATCCCACCCGCCCCTCCCTACCTATGTTATTGCCACCTCTCGCCCTACCTTCTCTACCTGTCTCCGGGTACCCCCTGCGGCGACATTGGTGAGTTGCCACGTCAGCAGGCCACATCAGCAGACTACGTCAGCAGGCCACGTCAGCAGGCCACGTCATCAGTGCCACGTCAGCAGCAGGGAATACCACGTCAGCAGGCCCCCGGCCTGGTCTATGATGTTGCGTTCACAAACAGCCGTCATTGACCAGAGGTCCGGAGAAGCAGACGAGGCCTATCACGCCCCGACGCTGGCCCAGAGTACTGAAACAAAGAGACGGGCGGATGACACAGCAACAGCGGCGAAGAAAAAGGCAGAGGACGCCGAGCAGGCACGTCTGCTGACACTTGAACAATAGCGCCAACACGACGAGCCAGCAGCAAAGGCTGATGATGAAGGACGAGTTCAACGGCGGAATAAGATATTTAGCGGAGAGCAGACTTTGCTCACAATGGAAGCGGAGTGCCGGATCGAGGCCGAGAATGGCAAGATGGAGGATAGCGAAAATAAGATCGCTCTACTCCTCTCCCATCTCACAGACCTCCTGGTGACATGCATTACACAGCAGGAGGACATCCATAGCCTCGACGACTCGTTGACTCAAGTCCACGGCCGCCTCCGGCAGCTGGAGCAGCGACCTGTCGCCACCCCCGATGCAAGCTCTTCCAACACCTCCGATCGCCTCGAAGCATTGGAGATGGACGTCGGCTCCCTCAAGGACGGTGTGCGATTACAGCAGACCACAACGCAATAATTGGAGCAGCGGATCTGTATTGCCGCCAACAACTCGAGTTCGGAACCGCGCGAGACAACTTCAAAGTTTGACGGGCAGGAGATCTTCTGCGACTCGACGAAGACAAATCCGATGTCATGGTTCCACAAGTTCGAGCTCACGCTGCAGCTACACTACGTCAAAGAACACAAGTACCATGCATACTTATACTCCTGGTCGGGGGGCGCGTGTCAGGCATGGTTGGATAATCTCTTGTCCAAGTACGGAGTAGTAGCTGGCGACTTGCACACCAAGATCGACTGGGATGATCTGAAGGCGGCGTGGCACAAGCGATTCCAATTCGAGCCGCCAGAGATCAAGGCAATGGACAAGCTAACGGTCTTCGAACAAGGCACGCTGCCGAGTACCGACTGGATTGCCGAGTACCAACGCTTGACATCAGTCTCAGACATCTAGATGGGCTTCAAGGCCATCCGCCACTATTTCATCTCAAGGTCGTGTCCGACATTAAGCAATGCCCTGACTCACGTCGAGGACACCTTGACGACAACGGCGAAACTCTTTCACAAGGCCGCGCAGATTATTATCACGAACAAGGAGGCCAAGAACCTGCGTTCGTCTGCACCAGGACCGAGCAGAGACCAGCATCGGCCAAGAGTGACCGTTCTCGCGGCGGCAACGCCGTTTGACTAAACTAGCGAGGCCGTGCCTGCCAATGAAGGGGACAGATTCACAACCGCCCGGGAAGGTGGTCGCCCCGGCAAAGGCCGAGGACGCGGCAAGACGAAGACACACACCGCATCTAGCCCCGGGTCCGACGCAGCAGCTCCAGCCCCGTGGTCCCAATACGGCATCTCCGAGCAAGCATTCAAGGCGTGGACGAGATTTCATTATTGCCTATGGTGCAACAACGATCTCCATGAGACACTGGCCTTCCCATTGAAAGGCAAGGGCAAACAGGGAAACTAAGCACCGCCGAGAGTGACTCGACGACACTCTCGACGCCTCCGGAACTGGTCTCTTCGCGAGTGACCGGCCTTCATTACGAGGCGCATGCGGAAGTCGATAGTCCTCCTCTTCTGTATTCTTTTGAGGACTATGCTACCCGGCTCGTTCCTACGTTGGGTACTCAAGCTCAAGGACAAGACGTGTGTGCGGCATCTTCTCCGTCCGGCAGCGACGACTTATCGTCTTCAAGTGGTTCTTCACGGGATCCGGCGCGCGAGTTCAACATAGAGGTATTAGACCCGCTCACGTCCGAGGACTTTGCATGGCTTCCTCTCCCGACCATGGGGCGCCTGCCGGGACCGCAATGTGCAGCACTATGCGCTCATCTCCACACATACTTATCCTTCTATGCACCACCAACTTCGCCGACGGATGACGAAGTCGCAGTGGGGGACATCTGTATGTTACCAAGGTGGCCCGCGAGTTTTGCACGCCGCGGTACGATGACAACAACGCACCGCTCATGTTTGTCCGCATCCAGGTTGGGCAAGCGTCCTGCAGCGCTTTGCTGGATAGTGACGTGTCTCGCAATTTCATGAGTCAAGCCTTTATGCAAAGGGCTGGCCTCGGCGCACAAGTTCGAAGGAAGGCAAACCCGACGACGATCAAGTTGGTGGATGGAAAGACGCAACAACTTCTCGACCGTTACATCGAGGTTGTACCGGTGTATTTCGCACCTTATGCATGCGAACCGGTGACGTTCCACATTTTGGACACGACTTCGACATCATTCTGGGAATGCCTTGGCTTGCAAGTGCGGATCACACGGTCAACTTCCACCGGCGGACTCTTAGCGTTTGCGACGCCTTCGGCGTCGAAGTGGCGTGTACTATTCCTCTACCGCACCCTTCGATTCAGTGCCAAGGGGTGATGGTCAAATCATTCCGGGCGACTTGCGCTTACGAGAAGCCCGAGGAGATCGGCCTATGTTTCCTACGGACCGTCGCGGTAGCCGACTCTTGACCCACGGACTTGTCTTCGGACCCCCGGGTCGTGCGGTTGCTGGAAGAGTTCACCGATATCTTCACGTCACCTACCGGTGTGGTGCCGGATCGGCCGATCTCTCACGAGATCATTCTTGAGGTCGGTATCGTGCCGCCGAAAGGTTGCATCTATCGGATGAGCGAGGAGGAGTTTGAGGTCCTCCGCGCACAATTCGACGATTTGTTGGCCAAGGGCTGGATCCGCCCTAGTAGCTCCCCATATGGAGCACCAGTTCTCTTCGTCCGGAAGAAGAACAAGGATCAACGATTGTGTAGCGACTACCGCAAGCTCAACGCACAAACCGTCAAGAATGCGGTGCCTCTTCCTCGCATCGACGATCTTCTTGAGCGATTGGGCGGCGCAAAGTATTTTTCTAAGTTGTATTTGAAATCTCACGGGTAGGCAGGAGGCAATCAGTAGTCTTCAGGATTCGACAACAGCACTCTGGAGGAAGCGCTGCAGGAGTAATAGTAGCGTTAGCATTAGTCTTCAGCGCTGGGCGCAGTAGGTAGTTGTAGTCTTCTGCGTTGGGCGCCATAGCTAGGATAACACTAGAGAGAGAGATTGGGTGGAGGCCAGGAGTACCTACCTGTAGCGCCGTTACTCCAGCTTCGTCTTCGAGGTACCTGCAGCACAACGCCAACTTCACAGGTTAGTATCTGGCTCGTGATAGAGAGAGAGTTTTTCTTCTTCCTCTTCTTAGTCCACCATCTCCCTCTCACCCTCTCATTATCTGACTTCACTTCATCAGCAGACGACGAGAGAAAGAGAGAGAGAGAGCTTGGTGACATTGGATCCAGACTCGACTTTTGGGCTTCAGACATTGCGACGAGGGATTATTTGGGATGTGACAAAGACTTGGTGTTGACGACCCTCCCATCTCTCCCCCTCTTCTTCGTCTGATCCCCTTCTCTTCGTCTGTGTATGTCTGGACCTGGCGCTTCCTTCCTGCGTACAGCGTTCCCTTAAGCAACATTGGCCGCGGGGTGAGGTGGCTGTTCAGAAATTTGCACTCTGTGAAGGCGAATAAAATACAAGCCAATGGAGGGCTCGTACTTTTGCCCATCAGAATACCGACCACTTGTCTCAACAGTACACTGGTAGCATATGCATAGGTATGCTTCAACTCAAAACGCACGAATTTGACCGGATCGTCAAAGTCAAGCTGTCTCCATCATAATTTTCAGAAGTTCCGATTCTTCCACTCATATCTTAGGAATCCTATTTCCTAAATTCCTTGTTTTTTCTTTTCTCCACTATTAATTTCTGATTCCCCTTTGGGCGCACTAATGAATTATTTTCGCACTGAACAAAATGATTCGTCGAGATCGACGGATTGCTTGCTTGCTTGATTGCTTGATTGATTGATTGATTGATTGATTGATTGATTAATTGATTGATTGATTCATTATTGATTGATTGATTGATTGATTGATTGGTTGGTTGATTGATTGATTGAGGGCGAGTGGGGGTGGGCGGATGCGGGCGGAGGCGAGCGGAGGCGGGCGGAGGCAGGCG
>BFEA01000017.1:247133-260361 GCA_003427395.1 Chara braunii | reverse complement strand
GAGAGAGAGAGAGAGAGAGAGAGAGAGAGAGAGAGAGAGAGAGAGAGAGAGAGAGAGAGAGAGAGCAGGGGGGAATAGTCAACTTGTAGCGCAGAGAGAGGGAAGAGGGAAATCGTCAACTTGTAGCATGCAAAAAAAAAATAAAAAAAAATAAAGAGGATGGAAAACAAAAACAACATGGGATGGTCAGAGGAGGTGCAGTTGGATAGGCACGCAGGACTCCTTTTAAACAATGGAACAGTCTAGATATATATGCACAGGTGACCGGCCTCAGGCAAATGGAATTATAATTTACAATTCCTAAATGTCGAGACATAAAGCGAGGGCCAAATCCTTAAATTTTAATTCCTGAAGTTACATTATGGAAAACGTGTAACTTCTCGACATTTCGGATCCTTAAATTTCATTCGAAATGGTCCATCCCAATTCAAATTTCAGACTCTGTTTAAATCTGGAAAATAAATGTCTTAGACTAACCTCCTTGTTACTACGGGGCCTACAAACCAGCAACGATATTGACAGATGAATGATAAATCAAAATTTAAATCTATTTGATCAATTTATCTACTAGACTCTATCAAATCAAATAAAGAATATGATAATCCATGAAACACACAAACAATCAGACCTATGCGTGCGTGCATGCACACGTGTATGCATGCATGCATGCATGTACACGTATACCCATGCATGCCTGCATGCACACGTATATGCGTGCATGATTGCGTGCACACGTGTAAGCATGCATGCATGCACACATAAACCCATGCATGCATGTGTGTGCATGCAGACATAAACCCGTGCATGCATGTGTGCGCATGCATGCATGCAGCACACGTACATGGATTCTACTGATAGGGCAGCAGGTTCTGCGGAGCCCTTAGATTCCCCACACGAGGATTTCCTGACCTGAAACTGGTCATAATTGTGGTCATATACGCCCACTGCAGAGGAGTCCTGGTGTCAGTGTGCCCTATATATTAAAATTAATAAATACTAGTTGTTTGATGTAGTCCAGAAACAACGACTAATCAGGGCATATTTCAAGAAAAGGGAAAGAAGGATTGAGGGCCTTTTGAGGCCCTTTGAGGGCATATTCAAAAAAGCTTCCCTGGATGCCTTTGACTGCAATTACAGCCAGAAACAGTAAAACAAAAGAAAGGATTAAAAGTGCCAGTATGCCCTTAGTCTAGAAAGTTCAATGGCATTGCGTCTTTATATTCATTGTTTAACATTACTAAAATAATAAAAATATGATTTGAATATCCATGATGGTCGTGGAAGGGCTAATTTTTCTTTGGTGTGAACACTGTGAAGGCTCTCTCTTTTTCTTTCTGGCTTGTTTTCTTTTTTCTTTTTTTTCCTAAGACAAAGCCAGAGAGGACCTACTAGGGGAGGTGCATCTTTTTTTTTTCCCCTCTGGCTATGGAGTTTCGAACAATTGGTGAGGGAAAACAAAAAATGATTTTCTTAACCTCTGCGCCTGCGCCTAAAATGCACACGATGTCACGACCCCTATAGATTGTCAATCAGTCACGAAACTGATTTATATGAATGCTTCAGCTAATTAGCCTACAGTCAAATGACGATTTTCATGCATATATATTTGACGTTCATCACAGCCAGATTCAATTCGCAAAGTCCTGCTGTGAGTACGTTCATAGACTACTACTAAGGGGCGAGCCTTACTGTCCCAAAAGAAGAACTGTACCGCTTGAGGGGACCTCGAATGGTTTGCTATCGTAGAAATAGAGCCATGCAATACGGGCTCAACTGAAGGAAGCAGAAAAGCTGTGATTGGATATCCGTGGTCCACACTCTCGGCAGACACGACAGCAGTTAAGATCGGAGCTTTTCCCAAAAAAAAAAAAAAAAAAAAAAAAAAAAAAAAACCACCAGACTCAGCACCTTTCCACGCTTGAAATCAAATATTATGCGAAGGCATATTCGGGAGCAAGCGGGGTTCCGCACTACCTGACCGAAATGGCTGGTGGTGCCAGCCAAAATGAGGCCCGCACCGGTTCCTTTTTCTTTGGCACGCAGGGTGATTTCAGGCTTGGCATCCATAGCTGAGAAAAGGTACTGAACCAGTGCTGCTACCGTCGTCACCCAAATAGAACGCCCTGTAATTATCCCCTTCCCTGGGCTGAAAGTTGGGCCAAATACAGCTATAATGACCGGGTGTTCTATTCCGGTGAAGACGGTTGTGCCCCTGAGAAAGGTTCTATTTGTTCTGGCTCAGTGGTTCAGGCTTGGCATCGATAGCCAAAATGAGGCCACCAGTGCCCCTGAACAAGAACAAATTGAACCGTCAGATTTTTCCACAGACCCATGAGGTGTGGAGAACCCYCCCCCCTATTTCGTTCTTTTTTTTTTTTTTTACCTGACATCCCCGAGGTGCTGCCAGCCTGCGTGATAAGAGCAGCTCTCTGTAGAAGATTGCATGAGCCTGGCATCCGAAGTTCCCATACCGCAAGGTTCGTCTGCCTCGGCTTCCACTAGGGCTGGGGGGCTGCCCAGCCTTGGTGCTTGTCACTGCTGTCCCGTCCAAGTTGCCCTTGATACAGGTAGGGTGATGGTCACACTGCTGTTACACAACTGCAATACAAAAGCGCCACAGCATAACACTGTCACACATGGCAGATGGAACCCTTTTTCAACACAGGCACACGAAGCACAGATCATACAGATTTCCATCGACACAAACACACAAATACACAAGCACTCACACCATACACACCATACACACACCATACACACACCATTCACACGCCATTCACACAGCAGATGGGATCTCGGGAGGGAGGGCACACGGGGGTGGCCAACGGCTGCCTGACATGATCACAGTAGCATATAATGGGCACAATGGGCTGGGTCAGCAGCCCAGATTCCAGCCCAGGCCTGAGACAATACACAAGGGCAATGGTGCCGGGTGACTGATTAAAGATAGAAATCATAGACCTCCAGAACACACACGAGTACTTTCAGACAGGACACATTGAACGACGCTCACGTCTTGGGCGAAGCATAACTACACGAAGCCAAACAATTGAGTTGTATAGGGACGGTGGACCTGATTCCCAGCAGGTGTTGCTCCCCACCAATAGATGGAGCCTTCAATACTGGGGACTGCTTAAGGAGGATGCTCTTATCACCTCATTAAACCACCAGTGCTTGGTCCATATGTCGGCCGCAGGGCGTTGTCTTTAATGCCCCACAAGTTTCGGAGGCCCGGGGTACTGGACCTGAAAGGCTGGCGCCGCCAGCCCAAACAATTTTTTTTTTTGGTTTCGCTGGCAAGTCGGTGCGAAACGGCGCGCAGGGCATATTCAGGCTTGGCATCGATAGCTGGGCCAAGTACTGGTGGTTTAAGCAGAAATCCCAGGGCGTGAAGTTATTGAAAAAAAAAAAAAAAAAAAAAAAAAAAAAAAAAAAACGATAGTAGGGATAGGGGGTGTGCTGGGAGCATTAATGTGGGGAAGGGTAGGGAAAGTGGCCTATGCTGTCAGGACAACCATTGGCTGCCGCTGCCAGCGATGACGGTGGTCAACACCCTTGGCCTTTGGCGGATTCCTCCAATCTATTGGTGGGGAGCGGCAACAGCTGGAAATTGGGTCCATCATCCCATGCAACTGTTGTTGAGTGCTCATGGAAATCTTCTCCCTCTGTATCGTTCCAATTTTAACGGTGGGTCTAGTCAACACCCTGGAAATATTCTCCCTCTGTGTAGTTCCAGTTTTAACGGATGTCCCGAAGGACCAGAACCATAATTATCTTTTTTCTTTTTCTTTTTCTTTTCCTCCACCATGCAAGGAATATGAGTGGGAACTAAATACAGAAAGCCAAGTTGCGAAATCACACAGATGTCCAAGTAGTCGTGTACAAGCAGAGAGCACATATGCACCGAGATTCCATCCAAATAAGAGCAATACAATGAAGTCATGAGCCAATGTTCAAGCCCTCAGGCCACACCAACACAGTATCCAATGTCGCTCCTCTCTGTCTGGCGCCCAGCGCCCAGCCTACACTACTTGCCTATCTTACCTACATCAGCATTCACGCAACAGGCTCACTTCAACTTTGAAGGCCAATGTACATGACGCCAACACCATAGCCGACCTTCCTCATGCACCAGGTACGTATCTTGTCTCCCCTCATCAGACCCTGACCACCCACACTCGCCTCCTTCCTGAAGACCACCGATCGCCCTTACCCCTCTAGCACTCTGCAGCCCGGCAATGGCTGATCGCGCGTCGCTGCCCAGCAGTGGCCCTCTCACCTCACACGCGCCCGCATGCCCCTGGCCGTTAACACAGCATGCAGCCTCTCGCGCAGCAATGCAGCAGCGTGACCGCAATGCTTGCGTGGGCCAGAATGCCAGACCCTGGCTGCCTCCTTCCCTATATGGAAGTGGCAGCCTCTGTTCGGCTGCGTGTGGACTGGCTGGGGAGCTTCCAGTAGCTTCCGGTTGGGGCCCGGTGCCTGCGCCCAGGAGGGCCAGGCCCAGTACTGCAGTTTGGGGCCTGGGCCCTTTTCAGTTGGGGACGGCCTGAATTTCCAGACTTGGGCCGTTTGCTGCATTTGAACAGGACCCGGGGTATGTACGTCGACAATGCTGCTTTTGCGTATGCCCGTAGCCACTTCGTGATGTATCTGCCCTGCATTGTGTGTGTATGTGCCCAGGCACAGCTACCAAGGCCTGGGCCAAACTGTATGACGCAGCTTAGGGAGGCTCACGCTTCCATTCAACCAACTGGCGTGTTGCAACGGCCTGAGTACCCACAAATGGCAAATGTCAAATTTTGGCCTCTAGTGAATATTCAGGCCCTCCTTCACTTAGGGCGGGCACTGGGCTTGCGATGGGCCTCTGCCCAGAACATGTGCATGTCTGATAAAGGCCCTGTGAGGGCTCATTCCTTGCATTCCGTCCCCCTTAGCTTCGAAAGTCCGCTGAGTTGCTTCATGCTGGACCCTTCCCCTTCAATTTTCTTTCGTACTCAGCCACGATCTGAGGAGCTGTCTTGACAAGTTCCTCTCTTGTGAACCATCGATCTTCCTTAGGATCTGTATGATGCCTGAACCGTACCCTGCACTCTCTCATAGGTTTAGGCGGTCTTCCTCGGCCAGCTGGCTTTGGAACAGGTGTCTTTGTGTTCCAAGATATCGTCGACGTCCTTGTGACCGTCCATGGTTGGGGGCAGCATTGATCTCCTTGATGAGAATTGTTGTGTCTCAGCAAAATGTGCAAGCTTTGAGGCGTGAAACAGAGGGTAAGTGCGTAGGTGACCAGGGATTCGAATCGCGTACGAGGGACCATCCAGATCATATCCACAATGTCTAAGACGTCCCAGGGACCGAAATACTGAGGCATTAGTTTTCTAGAGATGTCCCAACTCACTAGCTAGTCTAGCCTTGACCCAGACATGTTCCTCTACCTGAAATGTGGACTGTCGGCGATGCTTGTTCTCAGAAGCAATCATCGCTTCCTAAGATTTTTTTATGTGTTTGATAATCTGCTGCAACAACTTCTCATACTTGACACCGAATTCTATGGTTCCCGGGGTTGCAGCAGTTCGGTTTTCAGATAGGAGGAAGTCTAGAGCAGATCGAGGCTTCCACCCCAAATGCAGTTGATTGGGACTAGCGCACTAGGGCTCAAGTTTGCGAATGATGTCCATCGTGACAGGGTCTTCCTTGTAGGCTTCCACCAAGGATCGAGTTACACTGTCAGATAAGCCAAACTCGGTAATCAGCGCACCTGGGTGGTATGCCCAACGTGACAGAGCATCAGCAACCTTATTATACTCTCCTCTCACATAGTCAAGCTTGAAGTCATATTGGTCTATGACTTCAATCCAACGTTTAAGTGTATCGTAGAGAACAAGTTGTATATTGATCCACTTGAGAGTCTGATGGTCAGTTCTGAAGTACAAAAACTTTCCCAACAGATAGTGCCTCCAGTGGACAAGTGCTTTGTAGAGGGCGTAAAGTTCCCTTTCGCCAACTTCATCGATGACATTTTTTTGCTCATGTTTTCGATTGGCCTTAACTTCTTCCCTTCCTACTGAGCTAACACTGCGCCAATGTCATATTGGCTTGCGTCAGTGGTCACAACAAATGGTCTTTGAGGATTGGGACCATGAGAACCTCATGATATGTAAGGGCATGCTTCAATCTCTTGAAAACAACGTCACATGCGTTTGTCAATTTCCATGGAGTGTCAAGGCGCGTTAGATCAGTCAAGGGAGATGCGATCGTACTATAGTTTTGTACAAAATTGCGATAATAACCACACATCCCCAAGAATGATTTGACCTCAGTCACAAACTAGGGTCGTGTCAAATCTCCAATGCTAGTCACCTTCGCATTTTCAGGCCTAATCCCTTTCGTTGATACTTCATGACCCAAGTACAAGATTTTAGTGCGACCAAACTCACATTTCTCTAAGTTTATCTTATACTTCTGTTATCGGAGGAGAGAAAATATTTTGTCTGCATGCTGAGCATGCTCCTCGACAGTCTTACTAAAGATAAGAATGTCGTCGAGGTACACGACGATGAAGTTATCCAAGTAGTCATGAAAAATTATATTCATGGCGTGGCGCAATGTACCCGGCGCATTGCAAAGGCTGAAGGGCATCACCACAAACTCGTACAGACCATACCTGGTCTCAAATGCGGTTTTGTGTTGGTCTTCTGGTCTAATGGCAATCTGATGGTAGTCGAATTTCAACTCTATCTTAGTGAAGTATTTACATCCCTGCACCTTATCCAATAGGTCATTGATGTTCGGTAGGGGCTCTGCATTCTTAACGGTGATGGCATTGAGGCCCCTATAATCAATGCACATCCCTAATGATCCCCCCTTCTTCAGTACGAATAGAACTGGTGAGCCGAAGGAGGAGATGCTAGGCAGTATCCAACCCTTTTCTATGAGTTATTTCAGTTGCCGACTAAGTTCGTCCAACTCAGCCCGAAGCCATCCTATAGATTCTCCATTTGGGTATCTTGCTCCCAGGGATGATCTCTACAGCATGGGCAACCTCCCTGTCTACGGCACCTGTGGGCTCCTTAAACAAATCAGGGTACTTGGCAATGACACTCTCTATCTCTGGTGGTGATTTAACGACCTCACCTTTCTCAAAGACAAAGTCCAGGTACATACCCTCTTTTTGGTTTTGTTTATAATAATTGTAGAAGTTTGATGCACACAAGCACCCATAGGAGTTATTTAACCTACTAGCCTTATACTTAGCTAGTCTAACGGTCCTCACATTAGGCAGCTCATGCTTTAGCACTTTCTTGTCCCAGTCAAACTAGGGTTTGGCAACCTCAAGGTAGTACATACCTAACAACATGTCAAATGGTAGGTCATCGCTAACCAAGAACGAAATCCTATGATTAAGTTCCCCTCCTTCATAGGAGAAAGTGTAGACCACGTCCTTGACGTAGTCCTCCACCAACATGCGCTCTTTGTTGGCCAAAGTAGATGTTATCGTTCTACTTAGGCGCTGCACCCGGTCCTGTAGACGCAGTCTATCAACGCAGCCGTGACTTATAAAGTTTCGCGTTGAGCCGATGCCTACGAAGGCACCGCACTTGCGGCCACCTTCACCAATTTCAACAACGAAGTACTCCCCTCCACGACCTCGACTTAGTGCCACCCAGGACTCACGAGGCTCTCTTGTCGACCACTCACTTTGTAGGTCCTCTAAGGCCTCAGACACATCCAACGAACACAGTACCGTTGGGTCAGGATGTGTCTGCGGGGTGACTTAGAGTCAATAGCTTCCTCCAACTCTTGAAACGGGGAGGGTACATTACCCGCTTCAACATGCGTAGAAGCAGCTACAACTTCTACTGGTCCTGTGTTTCCCGAGCTAGAACTCGTAGAGGCCCAACTCGGGAAGAAGGAATCCCACCTTTAGGCGGTATCTTCTGCGAGACCTTTGCGTTTTTGCATTTGAACTGCTGATGGCCATACTCGCCGTTGTTAATGAAAGCACTCTGCGTATAAAGGTCTCGCCACACATCTTGATCCAAAATTGCTCTAACCCAAGCCGCTATTTTGTTCGGGTTTGAGGTTTACCCTTGATTCCTCAGTGGACCGCCCTTACCGCGGTCACGTGCCTTACCTTTTACCAAAGCAGCGAGATTGCTACCCCCAGCATCATCCTCGCCGTTTAAATCTGAATTGTCCACAATGTCTGAGAAGTCCTCGATCTCGGTCTGAGTACCATCGGCCTCAACCATCATCAATCGGTTTCCCTTCTTCTTCCACTTTTGTGGACTGGTCTTTTTTCTTTCGTTCATAAGGAGTGGTTGAGCACCTCCTAGCGTGGCCTCTAAATCTTGGGCCTTTTTGCTAACGGTCTAAAAGGTGTGATACTCTAGCCGCGCCTCACTGGCTAATAAGTTATTGATGTCTGTGGAAAGACATCTCACAAACATGGTCAATAAGACCTGTGGATCATAACATACCCCGGAGACAACAATCAAACGCTCTACGGCAGAGGTGAGTTCATGCACGGACTTGTACCTCTTAACATCAAGCCGGAGCAACCCATCAGTGACTATTTGTGTCTGTTGTGGGTTGTGTCATCACGGTTCCACCAAATCCATTAAGCTCTCTAGGGTATGGGTCTTAGCCCAATCACCCATGTTCTTGTCGAATCCCTTTGAGGCGACTAATCCATTTAGCCAGCGAGCTGCCAAACCCTCCAGATAGGATGCAACAGTTATCACTTCCTCCTCTGCCAATGTCCTCTTCGCCCTTACCCACACTGGCACCGTTCTCAACCAAATGTCGAGAGCCTCGTCCTTCTTATCCCATGTGAAGGTAGAGGCCCTGAGGGTGGTTTCAATGGGGTCTTGGGGTACCAAGGTTGTTGTTGTCCCGTTGGTGGGGCGGATGCCGACTGTGGTGTAGCTCTAGCTGGTGGACTCGAAGAAGTAGGTGTTGCTGCTGCTGAAGTACCGCTTGGTGCGGTACCAGACTGAGGTGGGTAAAGGCCAGTCATCGCCGATAATGGCAGCAATGACAAAACTGTTGGCCTGAAACCTGTTATGTGCATGGCATTCAAGATCGGGTCCAATGTATCCTGGATAGCGTCTAGTTTGTTGTCCATGTATGCGTGCATGGACAGGATGCTCGCCTTGAGATCTTTGTAGTGTTGTCAAGCATCGAGTCATCTAATCCCTCTAACGCAGCTTTGTCTGCCTCTCTTCCCTTAAGTTTGACACTTCTATTCCTAATCTCGTTCTCTCTTTCGGTAACCTCTTTAAGTCCCTTCTCTAACCTTAAGCGTAAATTCTCTACCTGTTGGAGCTTCATCTGCTCCTTGGTGCGTGGAGGCGGCAAGTTGGACTGCACGCCCGCCATGTGACTGGTTTCGGATCCTGTTGTACTGGAGATAAACTTCCCGTTGGTGTCTGACATTCCTAACGAAAAACCAGGCGAGGTTTCCCCAGACGATGCCGCAGATGTAGCCATTGCTATTGCGCTGGCTCTTGCTGGTGCTAACGTTCTCTTTACAACTGTTGTTGCTTGCCTCATAGTCTTAAGTTTACGAGCCCTTGCTTCGGCCCTTAGCCTTTTTTCCTCTCCTGGCAACAAAATCTGGAACACTACTGGCACTCTAAGCGCATCACGCCTAGTTTGTCTTCTATCATCAGTTGTACCTTCACCACCTTTTGATCCACTCATCGGCTAGGCAGACGTTGTCTGCACTAGTGTTCTCGCTGGAAACTACCGCAGCATGTGTCTGACCAGTTCTAAAAATAATAAAAATAATAAAAATAATAATAATATCCGGCAAGTAACATGGGCTACCATTCAAGTGGTATCAAGATCATTTACACAGACCGTACACATAATCGAAATCTACTTTGATTAGTTCTCTTACAAAAGCTTTGAGAAGGACTGACTATGGTAGAACATTACAGTCCTAATCTAGGTTGTTTGTGAGGTGTCAGTAGTCTGTCAACCAACTAATCAAAATAAAAATAAACTATGTGAGTCTGTCAACCAACTAATCAAAATAAAAATAAACTATGTGAGCAGTATGCACAATGGGTATAGTTGTGTTTCCTAGTTGAGTCTCAATTGGAATCTTCCTCCCCTGTATCCAACGTGCCTATAGGCATCATCAAGCGGCAGTGTCTAAGGTGTGCATTACTGATCCACCCCTGTGCCAAAGGCATATGCATATGACCAGAACTGCCTGTTGTTTATCCTCGCATGCAATGAGCCTTACGTCTGACTGATCTGGCTGATCAAGAGGCAGTTTAAGGACATCCCCCACGGTCCTTAGGAATTATTTAACGTCGCAATTTGGACGACGATCACAGCCAGTGGTCCAGTGGACAATTCAGACCCCCGCCAAAAATATTTATAGACGGTTTGGATAGTCTGCATAAGACTAGTCAGTCCCCACCACCCATCTATCAGCACAGCAACGAGCCTCAAAAGACAAAGCAGCATGGTCTGCATGTACTACTCCCATGGGTTGGCATGGTGACTGTGACTCGTGCTTCAACCAGGGCCCTTCAGAGGCACCGCCCTCTCCTGCCAGATGCGCCACCGGGAATAATATTGTCTCTCAAGGTAGAGTGCTCACAACTCCTCACACAAAAGAGAGGACACTCAAGGTTGGACTCACTTCCTCGCGGTAAGAAGAGATTGGGAGGGTAGATAAGGTAAGGGAACAACGTACCTGGAGATAGTTGCGCCCAGCCACAAATTTCTCACCAATTGAGCCGACGTGCATTTTGATGACCGGTCATAGCTTTGGTACCACCCACAACGCAATGCAGTGCCACCTCAGCCAAAATGCCACATCAGCATGTTTTCATCATCATACATACATCCACTGTCACCACAGCGTTCCAGCGGTCGACCCCTCTACCTGGGTCCCGCTCAAGAGGCCAGCACCAAGGTATCCTCACTGCACAGAAACATCATCAGCGCACCGAGTAACAATGTCGTCGGCGGCAGGTAAGGCGATCACGAACCAGCTCCGATACAAAATTGCAAGGAATATGGGTGGGAACAATATACAGAAAGCCAAGTTGTGAAATCACACAGATGTCCAAGTAGTCGTGTACAAGCAGAGAGCACAAATGCACCGAGATTCCATCCAAATAGGAGCAATACAGTGAAGTCACGAGCCAATGTTCAAACCCTCAGGCCACACCAACACAGTATCCAATGTCGCTCCTCTCTGTCTGGCGCCCAGCGCCCAGCCTACACTACTTGCCTATCCTACCTACATCAACATTCACGCGACAGGATCACTTCAACTTTGAAGACCAATGTACATGACGTTAACACCATAGCCGACCTTCCTCATGCACCAGGTACATATCTCGTCTCCTCTAACCAGACCCTGAACACCCACACTCGCCCCCTTCCTGATGACCACCGGTCGCCCTTACCCCCCTTGCGCCCTGCAGCCCTGCTATGGCTGCTCGCGCTCCGCTGCCCAGCAGCGCCCCTCTCACCTCACACGCGCCCGCACGCGCCCTGGCCGCTAATGCAGCATGCACCCACTCGCACAGAAATGCAGCAGCGTGACCGCAATGCCTGCATGGGCCAGAATGCCAGACCCTGGCTGCCTCCTTCCCTATATGGAAGTGGCAGCCTCTGTTTGGCTGCGTGTGGCCTGGCTGGGGAGCTTCCAGTAGCTTTCCGGTCGGGCCCCAGTGCCTGCTCCCAGGAGGGCCAGGCCCAGTACTGCAGTTGAGGCCTGGGTCCCTTTCAGTTGGGCACAGCCTGAATTTCCAGACTTGGGCCGTTTGCTGCATTTGCACAGGACCCGGGGTATGTACGTCGACAATGCTGCTTTTGCGTACGCCCGTAGTCACTTCGTGATGTATCTGCCCTGCATTGTGTGTATGTGCCCAGGCGCAACTACCAAGGCCTGGGCCAAACTGTACGACGTAGCTTAGGGAGGCTCACGCTTCCATTCAACCAATTGGTGTGCTGCAACAGCCTGAGTACCCATATGTGGAAAATGTCAAATTTTGGCCTGTAGTGAATATTCAGGTCCGCCTTCACTTAGGGCGGGCACTGGGCTCGCTGAGGCCCTCTGCCCAGAACATGTGTGTGTCTGATAAAGGGCCCTGCGAGGGCTCATTCCTCGCAAACAGGCTTTCCCTTTTTTTTTTTTTTTCCTTTTTGACCGACCCGGTTGAACTGATGGGAGTGATAAGCGCATACACTCCTACCTGTCTTGCAGGGGGCTATCCACCTGCTGGAAAGAGGGTCCAGAGTCCCCTGAGATACATCTTTCAGTTGGTAGATGAGCATGTGCCGGGAACCGGGCCCAGAGGCCCTCCCTCATGAACCTCACTCATAATATTAGCACCATAATTATCTCCAACTCTCCAAACCTATTTTACCGTTTTGTCAGGCTGGGGGCTCCCCCCCTTTTTGAATTGTGTGTGCCCTTAGCCATGGGCGTGTATGGCTAACTTCAGAGTCTGACGCTAATCACCTAAATAAGGCAAGGCACCCACCTCGCACTCATATACTGCGGGGATTTTTCCCAGTGCGGAGATTTCCCCGTGTCGCCAGAGCTACCTCCTTCCCCCAAACATAATGCCTTATTACCATGAACGTATACAAACCCTATTCCGGTCCAAATGCAGTCACGATCCTGCGGCATTCTGTTGGGAGACTGATACATGCCCAGTTGGGCAATGTATGTTTAGCCAAGGATCCGCAATGTGATAGAAATGACTGAATGGACAATGCAGTGTCAGTGGAATCTCAACAAGCAGTGTACATTCTGATACATACAAAATGGTACTTCGTAGCGCAGTGGAAGACTTAGATATCAGCCCTGACCTGACCGGTACTGACCTCCCTCACATAGTATAAGACAGCGCAGCTAAAAGCCAGAATACCAATGACTAGCCCAATCAATGTCGCAATGCAGACCAAACATACATCATCCTCACCGCAAGGTGTGAGGGGGGACCTGGCGCTACACACAGGAAGAATGCGCCAGGTCCAGACCATACACAGGCGAAGAGGAGGGGATCAAACGAAGAAGAGGGGGAAGATGGGAATGTCGTCAACACCAAGTCTTCGGTACAAGTCCCAGATAATCCTTCATCAAATGTCTGAAGCCCAATGTCGGGTCTGGATCCAAATGTCACCAATCCCTCTCTCTCGTAGTCTGCTGATGCAGTGAAGTCAGGTAGCGAGAGGGTGAGGGGGAGAG
>BFEA01000017.1:136044-154418 GCA_003427395.1 Chara braunii | reverse complement strand
AACCAACGGAGCTAGGCCGCTTGCTCACACTGCGAAACTTTGAGGAACCCAGCATTTCTACACGCGGGAGGTTTCAAGCCGCTTCCTGTTCTGAGCCATTATGCTCAGACTGTTCACGGATAGGATTTACACTTTGTACTCTGTACTTGGTCGTCCACAGGACGCTGGACCCGGTTTGCAGCAGGTGCTGCTCCCCACCAATAGAATGGAGCCACACCAGGGCACAAGTGGGGGCTGGCTCATACCACCCACGCTAGCGCCGTTTAAATTAGTCATCTGTGTTTTTAATATATCGTCAAATATATAATAAAAAAGGGGGCATGGAGAGCTTTTTTTTTTTTTTTTTTTTTTTTTTTTTTTTTTTTAGCGTCTTACCGCCCCCATGATTCAAACAGAGATCAATTTTTGTATCAATACGAGGACTTGCAATGCACAGATTGGTCCTCGAAAGTCCGACCTAAGTTGTTGTTGTTGTTGTTGTTGTTGTTGTTGTTGTTGTTGTTGTTGTTTCCCGAGCTAAGGGTTAATATGCTATGCTCCTCCGTCGGCCGTGTCAGTGGTCCGGAAGCATGGGGAAAAAAAATGGTTACCGAAGTAACCGAACTTAAAAAAAAGGTTCGAACCAGAGGATTAGATCCGGACACGGACCCGAATGACACTGTCCTTTTTTTCCGCCGCCTTTTCTCTTTGAAGTGACACTTCAACAGTATCGCCCACCTGCAGGTCGGGAGCAGCCCGCACATGTTCTCTCGTGAACACAATTCTGGCTGCTACGGGGTTCCCCGTATGACTATAAATTAAATTAGGAGTCGTGCTAGGCGGCTACAGTCTTCCCCCGAATACAACGCACGGTCATTATAGCTGAATTTAGACCAATTGATACACCCAATTCAGCTATTATGGCCATACGGGGGAAGACTGTAGGGTGAGGTGAAATTGAGAGAAGAGTGTAGCTTACTCTTAAGTAAAGAGAAAAGGGGGGGAAACTAGCTGAAAGTAACTTAAGAGAAAAGGGGGGGAAACTAGCTGAAAGTAATTTAAGAGAAAAGGGGAAAAAACTAGCTGAACTTGGACACTGTGACAGGGCTTTGATTGAAGGTTGGTTTTCACTCCTTTTCTCTTTGAGTCTTGAAATATGCCTGTTTTTTTTTTTTTTTTTTTTTTTTTTTTTAATATATATATATATGCCTGGCAGCCTTTCTGTTGACTTTGTCAGAAGCACACCTGCTCACACCTCAGCAGGTGTGCTGCTGCAGTTTGTGTGAATGGAGTAGACCTGGCCTTTTTTTCTAGAACCTTGCTTTAGTAGATAATAATAAAAAAAAGGCTGTAGAAAAAAAAAAAAAAAAAAAAAAAGGCTGTAAAATTAGTTGACGTTCATAAATTTTGTAGAATTTGGTCAAGCAGCTTTTTGATGAAGCCCTTGGTTGGTTGGTCGGTTGGTTGGTTGGTCGGTTGTTCCTGTGGCCCCGCTGTTTTTTTTTGACTTGGCCGGTATTGCCTTGTTGGCCACATATAGGGTCTGATGGGTGGGTCACAGAGCGGCCACAACTTTGTGAGCGATGCCATGCCCGGTTCCTGCTTTTCTTTGCAAAAACAAAAAGAAAAACACTGGAAATACCATCTGGCTTGTTTTTTTTTTTGCTTGCAAATCCAATCTCTACTCTTAATAAAGATTGCCAGCAGGGAATTAAAGCCCCCCAGCCCACCATACCCCATCCCTACCCCACCCATTGGCAATTTCTCCTCATTGTTCACCAGGGCCCCAGGCAGATAAGTGCTCCCCCTCTACCCCTCAAAGAAAGACGAAAGCGTACAAAAAAAAAAAAAAAAAAAAGAAGGCCATACGGTTTGAACGTTCCTCATGCCAAAGACCATGATCTTGCAAAGGTGCAATTTGCGTCTGACGGGGGTCACACACCACTCTGGGGGCCCATTTTGGGGGCATTTTGGGGGCATTTAGGGGCCATTTGGGGACAATTTGAGGGCCATTTGTGGCCATCCATTTTGGGGCGTCTGTTTTTAAGGGCCATTTTTTTTGGGGGGCCATCCTCGAATGGACATAAAACGATCCTTGATCACCACATCGCTTTATTCATTCAACAATGTCAAATTACAAAAAAAAAAAAAAAAAAAAAAAAAAAAAAAAAAAGGAACTAGGTACGGTACGCCTTCTTTTAGCAAAATTAATGCCCTTTTTTATTTTTTTTTTTCATGTTTTTTTTTCCTTGTCGTCTATCAGGATGGCAACTGTCGATTTCTTACTATTTTTCTTTTTTAGAAGGGAAAAAAAAAACATGAAAAAAAAGAACAAAAAAAAGGAGGCCGAGGTGACCCCTCAAAATCCAATATCCATCTGAGACCATACACACGCTAGGCCTTTCCTGGATGTATCTGACCCCAATTACGGCTACTAGTCCTAGATGTATCTCACCCCAATTACAGCTACATTAGTCCACGTCGATATATCTGACGCCAATTTAAGGCCAATCCTGGATGTATATGATCCCAATTACAGATAGTCCTGGATGTATCTGACCCCAATTACGGCCAGTGCTGGATGTACATGACCCCAATTATGCCTGGCCCTGGATGTATTGCACTGCAACCGTGTGCATCAAGAAAGTTGCTTGAAAAAGTCCTGGTGCAAAGTGTTCCCTCAGTCAGGGCATACTCATCACAAAGGGCGCTTTCGCCGATGTATCTGGTATCTGATCACAATTACGTCCGGAGCTGGATGAATTTGGACCGTGATTACGTCCAGAGTCCAGTGGATGAAGCCCTACTCGTGCGAGTAGGTTTGCTCGTATTCTTCGTATTCTGACTGATTGATCGATTGATGTGCTCCATCGCGTGATCTACTTCGTCGGAGTGAGTACCAACTCTTTAAAACCATGCGGGTACTACTAGCTAGTAGCTAGGACTTCATGCCTGGAATCTGGACATGAGGCAGTCAAATTCAGTCAAGAAAGTCATAACTTTAATCTGGGCATGGCCTTATGTGAACTCCTTTTCCTTTCCAAAAGTTGGTTCGATTTGCAGCAACGCAACCGCAACAACTCATCAACCTCTCTCGACTCTCAAAGGCATCGCCGGCTTCGCGCAGCAACGCAACTCATCAAGCTCTCTCGACTCTCCAAGGCATCGGCTTCGTGCAGCTCGATATGGCTCAGCCTGAGCCTCACAGTTTTACTAGGGCATTCATCCCAACACCTAGTGTCCATACTCCCAAGCACGTTCGGGTACTACGCATCCTCATCATCCTCATCATCCGCATCATCCTCATCATCATCATCATCATCATGCCCTTCCCTTTCCCCAGCTCTTGAGTGAAGTCAGAGACAAGAGAGGAGTGAGTAACCGGTGTGGAAGTGATGGGTGGCAGAGAAAGATCTGGTGGTCTTGGGGGCATCATCATGAGGATCAGGATGAAGATGATGATCGGATGACGAGGCTGATGATCTGCGCTTGGGGCTGTCATCATCTTGTTGATCTTGATGAAAACCACGCAGCAGCGCCCAGAGAGCCTGGAGGTCCATGGCTAGTGATATGGAAGCTCCATCGAAGCTGCAACTGCCTCCTCTGCTCATCCCTCCCACCCTCTCATTATCAGAATTGGATGCCTGCCACATCTTCTAGATTGCCCCTACTAGTATCTGTTAATCAATCAATGGGATCATTATTCAAGTCGCAAGGCAGAGAAAAGACTGAACCGCTGCTGTGTACGTACGCTTGTGTGTGTGAGAGAGAGAAAGAGAGCGAGAGAGGAGAGTGAGAGAGAGGGGGTGGGGGAGAAAGAGAGAGGGGGTGCTGTCTCTTATACACATCTAGATGTGTATAAGAGACAGGGAGGGAGAAATGAAGGGGAGAGATTCTCAAGGCCTTAGAACATAAAACACTGAGACTTCATGGAGGGAATTTAGCCGCAAAGGCAGTCAGGTACAGACACGGAAGCCCTGATGTGAGTCTGGCCTTAGAAAAGGTAAAGCAAGATAAACACAACTCAGGCAAGATAAGATGAGATGGGAGAGGTGCCAGCGGGGCCTCCCCCCAGGTGCTAGCAGCGGTGTCTGCTCTTATCAGCACCACTAGCAACGGCAGGGGKGTTTTGTTAAAAAAAAAAAAAAAAAGAAAAAAAGATGAGAGTGCCAGATGTTAAACCACCCGTACCCCAGGGGGTCTTAGCCCCCCTCTGGGGAGGCTCTGACGCAAATGCACATGGACTCTCGCGGCGCACAGATTCAGCCACCGCGTCAACGGCCTAAAAACGTGGAGGCACTGGTGGTTTAATTAAACCAACAGGTATAACACCCAAAAACAAAACGGCCTGTGGGGTGGGTTAGATTGGTTTTGTGGGGTGGGGGTGGGGGGTGGGGGGGGGGCGTATGTACCATCCTTAATGTTTTTCCTCTTCATTTTCGTGTTTTTTCTGTTGAGACTGTGGTGGTCAGGTATGATTCTAGCATTCCCCCGAGGCCGGCCCCTCCTTTTATTAGGCCCCTCCTTTTATTATTACTATAGAATATAATAAATTATAATAATGATTATTTTTGCTCTGCCCCCTCCCTTCCTCCCCCTTCCCTCGATTTCCCTTTTTAAAAGGGTAAAAGTCCTAAGATCATACTCAAATTTCACAAACTTGAACTTTCCTTGATGCATCTGACTCCAATTGCAGCTCTGTTCAGACCACAGAATACAACTTGAAGTCTATGGCTAGGTATGCACTACTATGCATGTTTTTTTTTTCTTTCTTTTTTTTTTTCTTTCTTTTTTTTTTTCTTTCTTTTTTTTTTTGCCATTTGTTTTCAGAGAGCCCTTATAAGCCCTCTATCCCGGCGGTGGTAAGAGAACCGTCAGAATTGAGGGCTTATCTGCCGTCGCCATCTATTAGTGGGAAGCAGCACCTGCTGGAAACCAGCTCCAGCGTCCTTTTTTTTTTTGTTGTTTTTTTTTGTTTTTTTTGTTGGTCCAGCATCCTGTCGATACAGCTTGCAACATAGAGAATACCAATCATTTGTTCCCAGGGCTGTGGTCCTTTCACTTGACAGTCCGGGGCTCCAGTGTCCCATGGAGCTTCCAGTGTCACCCATCCCATCTTGGAGCGCCCCTTGTCTATTTGCTCAGCCCTATTCAGCAGCCCCCCTGTTCATTATTACAGCGTCTTTGCCTTTAGACCCTTTAAACCCTTTAAACCCTTTAAACCATTTAAACCATTTAAACCATTTAAACCATTTGAATCCTTTAAACCATTTGAATCCTTTAAACCATTTGAATCCTTTAAACCCTTAAACATTTGACCTCTCAAAACCCACGCGTGCCTCATTATTGATGCTTAAACCCGCGGCAGTAGAGATCAGTACAGTGAGACAGGGCTATTGCAGCACATCTGAATCCGTCTTATGTGTCACTAGGTGTGTGAGAACCCTTGTACCGTACACTGGTTGGTCGCCTTATCCCTTGTCAGAGCTGCGTACGTGGTCCAAGCAAGGGCCCGGCTCTCCCGGGTAGTTGTCGTTCCGGTCTTGGTGTCATCGCTGTTGTTGTTGCCTGTTGTTGCCAGTCACTCCACCGTTCACATTTCCATCGTCTTGTCGGTTGTGGCCAATGCAAGCCACAAAGCTGCAGGTCAGGAGATCTGTGTATACTATCACTTACCGTAGGCTGTCATATAGACAAGCCACACAGGCTGTAGTGCAGTTTTGCCGGCCGAACTTCAGTCTTTGGGGTTGAGCCCAGTAGCCTGCTAACATTACAATTGCATGTCTCATTATCTCTCCTTTTGCTGTGCCTTTTCTTTTTTTTTCTTTTTTTTTTCTTTTTTTTGGGGTAACTACGGCGCAGTCACGAAAACAGTTTGTAAATGCACTTCAAACTGCGTTTTCGCACTTCAGTCACGGCCCGAGTTTGAAATGCATTTCAAACTTGGCCCGGTAGCAGTTCAGTCAGGGCCCTCGTCCATCCAGGAGCAGCAGATGAGAAAAACAGGAAAAAAAGCATCCCTTATGCGGTGATTGCGGTCCGATACAGGATGTACAGTACTTGTCTGGAACCCGTGGAATCCGCCCTGCCTGGCTGGCAGGGCGCTACAACGACCTCACAACAAAAAGGAAACAAAAAAAACGATATGATTCACGGTCCTCACATACTGGCCAGATACATTCCTCAAAGGACTGGTGTAACTTGAGCTCCCCGCGTACGTGGATTCAAAGCTCCTCGTTTCTTTTCTTTTTTTTTTCTTCTTTTTTCTTTTCCTTTTTTTTTGGCTCCATCTGCGTTTGCCTGTGAAAGGTGGCTGTGGCCGAGACATCTCGGCCGTGGCCCGTCTGGGGTGAAGTCCCACCGCCCAAGTTTAGTTTAGAAAACGCAACCGTGTGACACCATTTTGACATCAATAAATTCGAAACAAAAAATAAAATAACTGAAAAAAAACCGCTAGAAACAGCTTTTCTCCTTATTTTTGATGAAGTAACTCGGAGAAATGAAACACGTCTGGCACAGTCGGAGTGAATGTCTCCGTGGAAAAAGGGTACTTCCCGTGGTGAGGGGACAGGAGGTCACCATTCGTAAAATGGACAGGGACAACATGGATGGCCAGATGCGTTCATTGCCCAAAGAAGGAAGAGAGTTTGATGCGAGAGAGCCAAACACAGCTGTAGTACATCATTGAAAGTGACGCCCTTGTGCTGGACACCAGGTCCAGCGTCCCATATCCAATTCTACTCTTCCACACCTATCCTGCAGCAGGGTCGGGTATTGGAGGGGAACACTGGGGGGCACCAGTGGAGTCTCCCTCCATCCCCTAACCCCTGCCGTCCACCAACTATCCTCAGGGTGCCTATTGTGTCAATATGCTGAACATATACTGAGAGATTTTATGCTGAGAATCGGGCTCAGCGTCCCAAGAGAAAAAAGCGCCCCGTCCCCCAGACACTCCTCTCCATCTATTGGTGGGGAGCGTCACCTGCTGGAAACCGGGTCCAGCATCCCTTAGATAGCATATTGACATACCGCACATCATAAAAACGCAACGCCATTGCTGGCAACCGGGTCCAGCGTCCCATCTCAAGTCAATTCAACCAGCCAATTCAACTACCTGCAACTGCCTGCAGGGTAAAAGTGGTCAGCAAGAAAAGAGACAACTGCTGAACCTTTGTTGAACATGACTCCAAGTATTCTGAATACGGAAGAACAGCAGAAAACAGCAGGAAACTAGCAGGAAAACAGCAGAACAGCAGAAGAACAGCAGGAGGCAGAGAGAGCCAAGAAATTAGAGGAGGAGCAATATCAGAAGCAGCAGAAAAAAACAGCAGGAAACAGCAGATAGCAGAGAGAGCCAAGGAGGTAGAGAAAAGCAGACAGCGTAGAGTCTGCTGAGTCTGCTGAGTATCTACTGAGTATCATATACCAACCAGCGCCCCGGCTCATGACAATGGCAGTGCTTCTACCAAGGACAACGGGTGGGGGGGGAAGGGGTCTGCGTTGTCCTGGGCTGGTCGTAGTGGGTCGCCGGGGTCCACCTTGATCCAGTCCTTTTGCTGTGCCTTATGCAAGCGCAGTTGATTCTTGATGAGGCTGTATTCCACTGGTCTCCCTCCTTCAATTCCCTTCAGGACTCATCCCCCTGGCCGGCTGTTAGGGGGTGGGTGGGGGGAGCGAAGGGGAGGGAGGAGAGGGGGACGAGGTGAGGAGGGGGGAGAGAGGGTAGAAAGTCAGAAAGGGTTTACAGATGATGATGGGCCTGGTTGGCCTTCATAAGGGTCACTGGGAATCAGTACAAAATTCGTAGCTCGAAATTCAATAGTGAAGTGGTACGTGGGAAGGAATTCCCATTGCCTCTCCGTAGAGAGCCATGGTTGCCATTGCAAGTTGCATTGGTCGTCCAATGTACACAGTCTCTGGCCCTGGTCCACCCATGTGTTGCGGAAATTTTCAAGTAATTGTGTCTGCTTTGGTTCGTCCATTTCTTGTTTGAGTCTGGTTCTGAGATTTTTCCAGGCTTCTTGGGGCTGAGCTGTTATGGTGTCGGCAATAGTGGATCTTGCTTGTATGAATCCGAATGTGTGTTGATTTATTTCGTAGGAGCATCTCATATGCCATGCTGCCATGAGGATCGCCAGCCTGATGTGCTGGAACAGGTTAAGCATAAATTGTGTCCAGTTTGCTCCTTCCAGTGGCAGCACTCCAAAAAGGAGTGCTTTTATGGTCCATGGTAGGTGTTGTCCCGTGATGTAGTGCCAAGCTGCGTCCCACCAACTCCAGAGTCGAGCCGCCATGGGACAGTCCAACAGACAGTGTTCCAGGGTGGCCCTTTTCTTCAGGCTGGGCGGAATCACTTCACAATAGGTACAAAGCGGGGAAAGCTGACCTTTTTGCTCCAGGTTAGTCCTCACAGTGATCCAGTCCGGGGTGGGCAAGCACCTATAATGGATGATTTGCCACTGCAAGGCTCTGTAACTTGTTGGTTTGATTTGAGAGTAGGAGGCCAAGTTGATGAGGTCCAGTTCCTCTTTTTTTAAGGATGAGTCCCTCTCCCATCTTCTGAGGACATTGTTCACGACGTGGTGTGGGGTCTGAGACGCTCTGTACCCCTTTTTAATCGTATATTGCCATGGGTACATTTTGGACTCAGATCCCCACTGCCACTCCCATTCCATCGGGTTGAACGGGAGGTGGGACAGAGGAATGGTTGGTTCGTATACGTATCATGCTTCATCCTTGTCCTCCACTACCCGTATTCTGATGTAGTGTGTTGCCGGACACTGGAAGTCTAGAGCCACATCCTTTTTTACGGCTGACCACCTTGCTCCCAACAGGTCTAGCCGGTAACTTCGCAGTTTTAAGGAGGCGGTTGTACGTGATCTACTTTGTAGACGGTCATTGGGAGGTGCAGAGATTCACCTTCCATCACCCAATCCCCGGTTTGGAATCGGGAACCTTCCCGCAGTGCCTTCACCCATGCCAGGGGCATTGCTTCTTGTAGCTCACGGAGGTCTTGAACGACTTTGGGTCTCGGGCCCATTTTTTTCTCTGATTTTTTCTTCCGCGTGCCATTGGGCTACGTGGTGGTCCCATAAATCCCCTACCATGAAGAACCCGTTTTTCACCCACTTTAGCCTAGCCATTTGGAGTTGCGGCGGAGGGAGAAAGGCAGTCCGTCCTGGTCCTGCAGTTGGGGATTGCCGAAAAAAGGTTTGGTTTATGATTTCTTGCCATCTCAGTGGTGGTGGTCACCTCTTCGGACCGTGGTCTCTCCACAGCCGGATCAGTGTAGGCCACAGCGGGTCCGTACGCAGGTCCAGTCTCACTCTCGCTCTCCTTTTCTGATCCATGTTCGGTTCTCCCCGAGCGGCGACCGGGATTGACCACGCTGGATTGGTGAGCCACTGCAGTGGGTGCACTTGTTGGTCTTGGGACGAGGGGGCGCGAGGCAGGAAATTTGAATTAAGGCATATGGAGCCCACGAAATATCGTTAGCCACAAGGAGACGGATGAGAAATTTGAATGTGAGTGTCGTGATCTCCCGTGCTGGATCAATAACCCCTAGTCCCCTACGTTCCTAGGACTGATGACAACATCCATGGAGACCCGTTAATGAATTCGACATCCGTGTGGTCGTTTTTCCGTAAGTAGGATGCTGCTGCCTGTTTGATTTTTGTAAGTTGCTCAGTGGTAAGGGGCCAGAAGATCATCTTATACCATATAGATGCGAAGATGACATTGTTTATTGCTAGGACTCAGCCCACCAACGAGGTGGGTTTCGAGTCTCATCGTGCCATTGGTTGAATAACTATGTCCACCAGTCTATCCCCATGGTCTGTCGGGGGTCCCACAACTGATAGTCTTACCCCCAACACTTTGATTTCCGTTTCTTTGTCTTTGCATGCCACTTGGGGATCTGTTGTGGGGGCAACTTGCATGGGGTCCAGCCACCATCCTTTCGTTGTGGTCCCCCACTTCACTCTCATATCTGTTGTGATATCAAAGAGATGTATAGCGTGTGTCGACGCCTGGAAGCTTTGTGCATTGGCTTTGAATAGTACCGTGAGATCATTCGCAAAGAGGGAGGTCGTCAGAATGAGATGGTACGGGATTCCGGGCACATCGATCTTTTGGATGGCCGGGTTGGATCTGATCATCGCCGCCAAGGCTTCCATCACTAGGACAAATAGCATGGGTCCAATAGGGTCATCTTGTCTAACCGATCGCAAGAGTCGGGGGATGGTGCTAGATGGTCATTGAGCAAGCTATTAGTCGTAGCCGTCCTGTGCAAGATGCTAACCCATTTGTAGAATAAGGGTCCGAATTGCATTTTAGATAAGCAGAGATCCAAGAAGTCCCAGTCCACGTGGTCATACGCTTTTTCAAAGTCGAAGAACAGTATTGTTACCTCAACCTTTGTCCTGAATATTTCAGTGTGGCATAAATCCACAATGGTTTGGGTGTACGAGGTGAGGTAACAGAGGAAGCAACCTGTTTGCCCATGTTTTCGCAACAAATTTTGTATGGTACTGGCAGGAGGGTGATTGGACGGTAGTTGCATATCTCCTCCCGATCTCCATCCTTATGCAACAGTGTTGTCACCCCTTGTCCTATTATGTCTCCAAAGGTTTCTTCGTTGAAGACTGCATTAACGTAGGCAATGAAATCGTGCGAGAAAATATCCCAGAAGTGGAGCCAAAATTCCTTGGGAAATGCATCCAGGCCCGACGTTTTTTGTCATCCATATCTTGCAAAACTTGTAGCAGGTCAAGGTGAGAAAGGGGTGTGTTTGGTCGATTTTTTTTTCTTCTGTCGACACCATTGTTGGCAATGCATCTAGCAATGTGCTCCTTGATTCCTCCAGGGCTTATGGGTGTGTCTAGCCACAGGCTGGTTCCCATCGAAGGGGTGCTTGAGGAATTGCACTGAGTTTTGTCTGTTTTTTGCCTTTGCTTTATTAAAGAAAGGTTTAGTCATCATTCCTTCTGATGCCTCCCTGTTTATTCTCACTTGTATCCGCCATTTCTGAGCTTGGGCGTCCAAGTGTTCTTGTAATTGGGCTCGCACTCTTTGAAGCGCCTGGAAGGTGGGTAGGTCTAAGGGGTTATCCATCAAATGCTTGTCCCATTCTTCTAATTGAAGGATCAAATTATCCCTGGCTAGTTTTATGGAAAGTTTCTTGATTATTTCCCTAAGCTGCGCCACACCGTTGTTGAACCATTGCACTATAGATCTTTCCTGCGGTTTAGTTACTGACCAATAACCCCAAAACTTTGTCACCTGTTTGTCCAAACTCAATAGTTTCATAAGGGAAGAACCGAATTAAGGAAAAACAAGGCCTTAGTCACATGGTTGAGAAAGGAGAGGCTCATGGCTATCATGAGGTGGTTGAAGGACTTACAAGGAGAGAAGGGGAAAATATTTGTCATTATGAGCAAGCCAGTAAGATCCTTTGACACCATGCCAAGGTCTATCCGTGAGTTGGATATGCCCGCCTCGCCCTTTAACCTCATACATGTACAAGCTCTTTTTGTCGGGTGAAGGTGTCTGTATGACTCCATTGGTTCATTTTTCAAGGTTTGGCCAAAATATCCATTCAACATTAGTAGTAGGCTTACCTAGATCTTTCAGTGACACCCCAACCACCTGGATTGGGGCTTCCAGGGGAACTCATGTGACTTTTTTTTTTTTTTTTTTTTTTTTTGAGAAACTGCCCGAACGGCTGTTAAGGGTGCTGATAAGAGCAGACACCACTAGCACTGTCGGGGAGTAGCACCGGCTGGAAATCGGGTCCAGCGTCCCTGTAGAGTACAATGTATTCAATAAGAGTGATGCGAACATAAGATATCAGTATCCATGAGGGGGTTGGGCGATGAGCGTCCCCGCCTTCTGTCAATTTTGTTTTTAATGGAGTTGTGGAAGGATTTTCAATTCTAGTGTTGTTTGTGTGACCTGTTGACTGTCGATCACAGTCCATCTACTTGTTGCATTATGCTGGAGTTGTTACCCATTGCTATCTATAGACTTGTGTTGCATGAGGTGTAATTGAAAGTGTTACTATATGTGTTTCTTGTCCCCTGGCATTTGTAAGTGAGCTAATTTTGTAGTATCGCCCAAGTCTGGTAATTAGAGCCCCATACACCCGTCCTCCGGCCAATAAGACCTGCACACCCGTTAACACCCGTTAAACCCTTAACCCTATGTTCGTCCTTATATTCTTGCCCCCAAAACAACATTCATTAGTGTGGACTCTGTGGAGTGTCTTTGGCCAGGTCTCCGGTCTTATATGGTGGTACAATGTGGTGCAGCCATGGCCACCCCATGTTCCACCCCTCACAAAAAACCCTTTGTGTCCACTGTGTTCTCGCATTATCGTTTTATTATTCTATTATCATCCTTAGGATCTATCTCCACTGCTATGCCAACCTTCCTGCTGTGGAGTGTCTTTGGCCAGGTCTGCGGTCTTATAAGGTGGTATAGTGCGGTGCAGCCATGACCAACCCATGTTCCACCCCTCACAAAAAACCCTTTGTGTCCACTATATCCTCGCATTATCGTTCTATTATTATATTATCATCCTTAGGATCTATCTCCACTGCTATGCCAACCTTCCTGTTGTATCATCTTAAGCTCATTCCGGTGTGGTCTGTGCCCGTTGTCCAGACGTGGGTGTTGGCTCCATCTTCTGTCACCGGGGTAATCCCCTCTGCTGCTCCTTCAGTAGGGAGTCCCTGCTCGGTCGGCCATTGGCTTAGAGAGGGGGAAGCGGGTGTGGACAGGGGAGGTAGGGTAGTGGGACAGAATTGAGGGAGGCTTAAGGGGAGGCTTTGAAGAGTTTCAGAAGGGGGGGAAGGTTTGGGGAGGTCCACGAGATGTCATGTCGGGAGAAGGATGGAGTTGGTCGGTTGGAATGAGAACTGAATATGGCTTCTCAATAAGCGTTCCTATTGTGATTCCATCAGCATCCACTATTTCCATCGCAATTGGTTGTCATGATCCAATTCGCAAAGTTTTTTTGCACTATCCACCCGGATAGAGCGAATGTTATCAGAGAGTTCATTTTGTTTATTTATATATGGTTCCAGTCGCAGCATATTTTTGAGTTCTTCCCAGGCCGCCTGTGTGTTGACGATGATTGTTTCTAAAATTGAGGCTCGAGCCTCCATGTATCCATATGTTTGTTGCTTGTGCTCATGCGCACATCTCATCCGCCATGTAGCCATTAACATTGGTAGACGTGTTACTGCCAGCAGTTTAGGGCAAGAGGGTGTCCACCCAACCCTTTAGGAACGTGTTTCCCCTAAACAAGATGATCTTAAGGTCCCATGAGAGGTGGTTACCAGTTAGATGATGTCATGCTGCATCCCACCATTGTCAAAGTCGAGCAACCATGGTGCAGTCCACCAGGCAGTGTTCGAGTGTAGCTCGTTTCTTGGGGAAGGTCGCCCTGCAGTAGGTGCAGAGTGGAGACAACTCACCCCGGGCTTCCAGATTTGTTCTAGATACAATCCAGTCTGGGGTAGGTAAACACCTGTCACAGCAGCGCACATAGGTTAGTAGGTTGTCTAGTCGAGTACGTGGCCCATCTGATTGTGTCAAGGTCTTTTGCATTGAGGAGCGAGTCTCTCCCCATCATTGTCTGATCGTTTCGGATATGTGAGTTGTTTTCCTTGTTGTTTTGTACCCATTCTTTACTTTGTACTGCCATATCTGCAAATTGTTGAAGTCCCCTATATTTCATTCTCATTGTTGTGGATCGAATGGCAACTGGCAGAGGGGAATGGCCGGCTCATACATGAAGCGTCCTTTGTGATTATCATTGACCACACATATCCTAACGAATCCTGTGGCGGGTGCCTGCAGATCGAGGCCGTCTTGACGGTCCAGTTTGGACCATCTTTCCCCTAGGCGGCGTGGTGTGTACGCCTTGCGGCTCGCCACTTGAGGGTTAACCTCCGCTACAGTGTATAGAACCATCGGGACTCGTCAGTCCTCTGGTCGTACCACCCAGTCCCCGTGCCATATCGTCGGGCCTCTTTTAAGTTCCAGGACCCATGCCAGAGGGACAGCCTCTTGGATCTCTTGCAGTTCCTCTTCCGACTTTCTAACGTGGTGCAACTTTTGTCGAAGATCCTGGACCGATAGCCACGTGCTTCCGTGAATATCCTACAAATCAGCCAACGTGTATATCCCTTTTTTTACCCAGATGAGCCATCTCGAGCCCATTTGCAATGAGAATGGTTTGCCTGTGTGATCTAGTATGGATGGGTTCCCAAACAGAAATTGCCTCCATATTACATCCCATCTAAGCGGGACAGGTTTTTGAACTGGTCCTCGTTCTCTCCAAAGCTGGGGTGCTCAGGTGGGCAATCCCCATTTTAGTAAATCCACAAACCTTGTTTTTTGGTCCCTCGATTGACAACCATATCCAAGACCTGAGAGAATCAGATCTTCAATACCCTAATCTTTTCCATGTTTGCTACTTAGGTCTCCATCATAATACTGAGGTCATCAACAAACATGAAGCAGATGGGAATCGCTTCCTCTGGTATCCCTGATATTTGAAGAGGTGTGAGGTTAAGGTTTTCACAAAGACTGTCCCCCAGAGCTTCCACAATGATGAGGAAAAGAAAAGGGGTCAAAGGGCCTCCTTACACCCTTAGAGTCTGATTTCTGGCAAGAGGAGACCATTTACCTAAACCCTTGTGGTAGCATTCGAGTGGAGAATGTGTATCAACCTACGCATACTAGGACCAAAGTTCATCTTGTTAAGACAATAATCCAAGAACCTCCAATCTACATGATTATAGGATTTTACAAAATCTTTAAATACAAAGGCTGCATTATGTTGGCACTGATGAGGAAACTTAATCATTTCATTGATTAGCAAGACGTTATCTTGAATGTGTTTCTCAATTGAAAACCCAGTCTATGACGAATGTATGATATCAGCCATAATAAGGATCATCCGATTTTCCAACGCTTTTGCAAACCATTTATATACTACTGTGAGTAAGGTGATAGGCCTATAGTTCTCATTTTGTCTTTTTCACCCTTCTTATAAAGAAGAGTGAGAATGCCCTGACCCACCAACTCCCCCGTGCGTCAAAAAATGTCATTAAGTCTGAGGAGAAAGTCGGCCACATAGGGGCTCGTTCGACACTCCTCAGGCGCGTAAAGTCCCTGAGGAATTGTTCGTTCCACCTATTCTCGGGGATGCAGTCGGCAAAAAAAAAGTGAAAACACTCCAAAGGAAATTCCTTGGGCTCCGAGGATTCCCCAGCCATTTCTTCCTTTTGCCCAAGGGACCTCACGAGGTCCCTTGGGCAAAAGGAATCCGCTTTTCACGGAGAGGAGCGGGCACATGGGTAGAGAGACGTTACAACCGAGAATCTGGATCGTGGCAGCACGGTATTGGCTGAAGGCCTCAAACACATTTGATTTTTTTTTTCTCTTCTTTTTTCTTGTCTGACATCGTTCGAAGGAAATGTCCTCGGGCAACGTCCCCGAGGACAGGCGGAACGATGGCGGGAATTTCCTTGAAAACCCCCAAGGAAACTTCCTTGGGCCCCGAGGACGCCCCAAGGAGTGTCGAACGAGCCCCATAGAGACCCAAAACTCTTTAAACCACCACTACCTTTCCAAGTTGTAGTCCCATTTGGGAAAATGACCTTAATCGCAAAGTTCGGGGGTCCGGTGTAAGGTCGGCAGGAAACAAAAGAAAAAGAAAAGATTGGGCCCCGTGCACACCCCTGAGAGAGAGATGAAACAAAAAAGAACTGAGCTTCCAATCCCGCGACGTCCGGGAAGGCCCTCCCGATGGTGGATGTCATACCAGTGCCTCGAGGAATGTATCTGGCCAGCATGTGTGAAACGTGAACGTGCAACGTTTTCATTTTTGTGTATGTCATTCTGGGTTCCTTCTCGTGCCCTGCCAGTGAGGCAGGGCGGATTCCACACGAGGCAAGTAACTGCCACGCTCACGTCTTACTCACACTGTCACCGTATTGTCCTGTATCGGACCCCGATCACAGCACAAGGGGATTTTCTTTTGTTTTCTTGCTCCTCATTTGATTTCATCCTTGGCAGGCCTTCACTGGGGTGGAAGTAACACCAGTGCTTTGAGGTATGTATCTGGCCAGTACGTGTCCAGCAAGCATGCTTATTTTTTTCTTTTTTCTTTTTTCTTTATTGTCCTGTTCGTGCCCTGCCAGTGCGGCAGGGCGGATTCTAGGAGGGGCACCAGTACCATACGGTCCTGTATTGGACCGTAATGACAGTATTAGGGATTTTTTTTTTTCCTTTCTCTTCATTTGTTTTCCATGGGATGCACATCCTCACTGAGGACACAGTCAACAGCACCTCAGAGAATGTATCTGATGGCTATCATGGCCTTAGGGAAAGTTTTTTTTTTTTTTTTTGTTCTTCTTTATTTTATTTTCTTGGTTCTTTTCAGATGTCATTGCCGTGAGTTCCTGGAGCCGGGAGCCACTAGCATCGAGTAAATCGGTGTCTGGCGGCCGTTTCTTTAAAAAAAACATATAAAAAATTAAAAAATCCTTTTTTTGATTTTCAAAAATGCAAAGAAAACAAGGCCAACGCTATGCATCCACACTTCCACCAACCCGGTACATCTGCATGCGACCTTCCCGCTGGCCTGTTCGCAGTCTTCCACGGAAATCTCAATATTCTCAATTTCTGCAAAAAAAAATAGCAAGGTGCGAAGATTCAAAAACACCCCCCCCCCCCTTAAAAAAACTGTAGTATTGAAGCTTCGCGCCAACGCAAAGTGGCTACCTAAATGGACAAAAAAATGAAAACGAAACTCTTCTATTGGTCGGCGGACAGATACCTCCACGAAATCGGTCCTTATCGCCCTGCACCGACGATACACAAAAGGATCAACGGTCGCCGGATGTCACCTCTCGCCGCACGTGGTTGAAAACCAAACTGCCGAAGCGTAAATCGATGCTAGGGGGTCCCGGCTCCTGGTTGGGCTTAAAGAATTCGCCTTAAAAAAAAAGAAAAGAAACGAAACGAAAAGAAAAGAAATAACCATGGGACCCAGGCTCGGCAAAACTCCGTGGGCAGTGAAATTCAAGTTCAACAAAAACAGGGTCGGAGGTCCTGGTGGTTTAAACCACCAGTACTTGGGCACTGCGCGCCGCGCCGACCGCCCAAATCTCGAAGCAGCGCGGCCTGTCGATTCGATTTATCGACGGCCCACTGGCCGCGGAAATCGCATAGCGTTAACGCTAAGGCGTCGCCCAAGTACTGGTGATTTACGCAGCCTATCCACACGGGTGTTTTGTCCTCATCCATCTGTAATAAGGTCGTCCAAATCTCCTCTATGGCCAGTGACCTCTCGAGATGCTCTTTCTTTTTTTTTTTTTTTTTTTTTTAAAGAGAGATGCTCTTTCTGATCCTGGGCAAGTGATTGTATTACTGGTGCGAGGAAACGCTCCATAGCTATATCTTCTTTCTGCAGCTAACCCGGATCCTTCTTTTTTTTTTTTTTTTTTTTTTTTTTTTTTTTGAAGTCCATGGTGTTGTCGAGGCCAGTCACTGATTGCACAGTGATCACCTGGCGCAGTAGGCCGTGGGTGTCCTGGAATATGAGACCACCTCCCGTCCCAAGATCCTGAGATGATGTGAACAGCTTTTTAATAAATATCACATGATGTTTTAAACCACCAGTAGCCGCCGAAAAAAATAGAGTAGAAACATTTCTAGTCGGATGAATTTGGGCGTTCCTGTAGTAGCCCGTACGTTTCGTGGCGCGTTAACGGGCACGACTCTAGGAAGTACTACTGGTGGTTTAAGATTACTAGCTAAGGATGTCGAAGGAGAGGGTTTAGAGGAAAGGGTCCTTGAGACCCTTAATAGTCGTGCGTCTAGATCGAACCAAAAAGGACGCTGGACCCGATTTCCAGCAGGTGTTGCTCCCCACCAATATAGATGGAGCCATCCCGGCACTGCTAGTGGTGCCTCATCATATCAGCACCCCTAGCAGCTACTCGGGCTGTTTCTTTATTAAAAAAAAAAAAAAAAAAAAAGGCCCAGTCCACATGGTCAAGGATCATATTGGAAACTCAGGGCATACTCACACGGGGACCTGACGACCTTAAATCCCAAATTTTGAGGCAGTTTTCAGGTCGAGGCCCGCAACCCGAATGTACTTTTTGGTGACCCTTTTTGTCAACAGCCTGCGCGCTTGCGGGAGGACCCTTTTTGAGACCACCGCCAGAGATGGTCTCAAATTACCTTTTCGAATTTTTCTTTCTCCCTGAGGTATTTCAAAAAATTCGTGCATAAGCACAACACCTGTGTGTGTTATGTCAGCATTCAAAAAAAAAAAAAAAAAAAAAAAAAAAAAAAAAAAAAAAAAAAAAAAA
>BFEA01000017.1:93705-122790 GCA_003427395.1 Chara braunii | reverse complement strand
CAAAAAAGCCTTTTTTTTTTTTTTTTTTTAACCCGAGAAAATGCAATGATCAAATGTATTTTCGGACTCCATCACCCTAGAACAAAACATCAGCCATCAGCAGACTTATCCTCAGGGCCCTCGTCCCACTACCAGAGGTGATTGCTTTTTGTTTTTCACCTTTCTTTCTTCTTTTTTTTTTAGCACGGCCCGGCCTTGAGATGTTGGGGCTCGTTCGACAGTCCTCGGGGCCCGAAATTCCCCAAGGAAATCGTCGTTCCACTCATCCTCGGGGAAGATTCGGAAAAGAAAATGTGAAAACATTTCCTCGGGGATTCCTCGGGGACTCCTCGGGGCTACAGCCATTTTGGCGATTTCCCCAAGGGACCTCCCGAGGTCCCTTGGAGGTCGAGCATCCGGAAGAATCGGGGTGTTGACGGCAGCTCCCTCGACGACATTTTTCGATCCCGTCTGGTCCATCGGTGGTCCTGCCTGCGTCTCCACGGACATGTTGGGTCGCCAACGTTCGGCTTCATGGGGTTCATCACCAACGGCTACCGTTTGCGGCCTACCTGCATCCCCTACGTCCAGAAGGTGCCGTCTCGCGTCGTCGCGTTTGGCACGCCGCGGGAATTCTCCCAACGGTCGGCAGATACGAATATTTCAGGCCGCACTGTCTCTCCCAACAACGCACTGCCGTTCGTGACCAAAGACGACACCTTCCGTTTGTTGGAACGGGCCGTTTGCAGCACTGTACTTTGCTGTTATGTTGGCGCCCGCGTTGTCTTCCGTCTGCTGCCATCGTCGTCTACTGTTTCATGGCTGACGTGTTCCGCAGGCTGCCACTGCTGCTCCTGGTTGTCCTATTGCTGCTCCTCTTGGTTGTCTTCCACATGTGTATCCTCGGGAACGTACCGCGGCGTCGAAGCAAAAGAAAGTCTTTGATGAAGGACGCCAGGACGGAGGCACGGCAGGCGATCGCCAGGTCCAGAGGTGAGCAGGTCGGCGGGAGGCGGTGCGGGGGAAGCCCGTCGACCGTTGGGAGGGCGTTGGGTATGAGGCATTGCCACCGCACTTGCAACCACTCCCCGGCTCATCAGACGACGAGGAGGAGGAGAGACGGCCACGCACTGTGTCGTTGGGCAGCGGATCGACGCAGGAGTGGGCAGCTACGGAGCTATGCGGGACGGGCGGCGGCGTGTACGAGCAGTCTTCCCGTAGATCCTCCTCCTGATTCGAAGACGAAGATCCTCCCACGTACCTCCTGCCGCAGATCCTCCCACGTACCTCTTGTCCGACGTTTCATCCACCACCTTGGAGTCGCCCATGGAAACGCGCCGCACCCCATCGCATAGCAGACCTGCAGCACCGCGTCGGAAATGGCACCGACGTCCAAGCACTGGCCACTCGTCGGCAGCGCCGACAGCTTGCGGCGTGCACGAACGGCCGCTTTGAACTTCCCCTCGCTGCTCGCCATTTGGCAACGGAAGGACGACATTCACCGCCGCAGCGACAGCCGTCCTCTCTGCCATCGTCAGACCGTCACGCCCGACCTCGCCATCAATATCCATCCCCGATGCCGCTTCCAAGGACATCACGTCAATAACAACACACGACTGCACAAACGCCGCCACGTGGAAGAACACAGCGCCGCCTCTGCAGACAACCTTGTACGCCACGCACTGACGACGGTCGTGTGCCCGCGACGATGGTGAGAAGTCAATGCCGTCTCCGTTTCTGCGCAAGCGTAGACCTGCGTACTCTTCGATGACAACTACCGGCCACCATCGTCACTCATGCGAACGCCCCGAATGCCGGCCGCTGATGCAATCGGGTGTGAAACGTACGTCCATCACGCGCCGCCAATCGCAGAGCAAGATTTCAAATTTCGAATTTTGAACTGTGGCCGTGCGCGCCATTTCCAATGGCCCCTTTTTTGTATTCTTTTTTTTCCCGCCGTGACTGGAATTTGCGACGGCCATCAGAGGTGGACCAACGCCGTCCGCACAGACACAACTCGATGGACCACCATCGGCCCCACCCTCGCGTGGATATATAAATCTGGCTGCCGGAGCCCCGAGGAATCGGCCTCAGGGGACGACTCCGAGGATGAGTGGAACGAAGGCCGGAATTTCCTCCGGCGACTCCAAGGAATCGTCCTCGGGGCCCGAGGATTCCCCAAGGAGTGTCGAACGAGCCCCGTTGTCATTGAGCTGATCCGACCCAGGAAACTCGGAAAATATTTGATTTCATTCATATTTTTCCATCATCTGGATTGGTGAGACAATTCACACAGCATCAATACTTGTCACGAAGCACCAATACACACATAACAGTGTCGGCCTAAGTGGCCTAACTTCCCCATCATCTGGATTGTTTTGAAAAAAAAAAAAAAAAAAAAAAAAAAAAAACAACAACCAGGAACTTCAGTCAGACTCTGTATTTCAACAGTCCCTGGTCATACCAACTCAGCTAGGCTCATTGGTCCGGTGGTTCTTACCACAAGGGGTGAGGTGGTGGGGTCCTACTGGCCAAGGGGATTGGATTGAGAGCCTGAATCTGGATGAATTTCACATAGAGATGCAGAAATGCAGATCAAGCGCCATTTTCTGCACCTCGCGCACAAATACGTCCAGATTCAGCATTTAAATACAATCCTTGATGCTAGGGGGACGTTCCCCTCACGGCAAGGCTGGATAGAGGAACTGCACGACGATCTCCCCCTAAAAAAAAGAAGATAGTTGAATAGGACGGTGGATCGAGTTTTTTTTTTTTGAGAGGAGGGGGGGGGGGGGGGAATAATTTGCGAAATACACCCAAAAGTTGAGATATATGCCAAAATGCCCCTGAAAGATGTGGGTAGAGCGGAATGGAGTTTTGGGCCAAATTCTTTGTGTTATGCCCCTGTCAGGCAGGTGTGCAAATTTGCGATCTGGACCTTGCCGTTTGGGCATGGCCTTTTGCAGCTGGGCCTTAGGAAAGTTGCTAAGTTCTGGGTATTTTGCAAAGTTGGATGGTACCCGGCAGGGTTATATCACAAAGATGGGGGGTCCAACCGACGCGAAGGGTATTTCACAATTTTTTTCTTTTTGTCAGAGGGGCATTCCGCTCTACCCACATCTTTCAGGGGCATTTTGGCACATATCTCGACTTATGGGTGTATTTTGCAAATTATCCCTTTTTTTTCTTTTTTTTCTTAACCCCCTGTAGTGCTAGTGGTGCTGATGAGATCAGACACCCCCAGCACCCTGGGAGGGGCTTTATCTATTGGTGGGGAGCGTCACCAAAAAGAAAAAAAAAAAAAAAAGACCGTGGACCCAGTTTCCAGCAGGTGCAGCTCCCCACCAGTAGAAAGGAGCCACCAACTGCGGGAGGCCTACTAATGGGGGATGCGAGAACCAACCCCATCAGCAGGCTCCTCGCCTCTACGATGTTCGGGGGAAAGAAAAAAAAAAAGAAAAGAAAAGAAAAAAGTTGCAGTCTGGGGCAGGATTTTTTTTTTTTTTTTTTTTTAATTAAAAAACACGCCTCCGTCAGTGCTAGTGGTGCTGATAAGAGCAGATACCGCTAGCACCTGGGGGGAGCTCCATCTATTGCTGGGGAGCAACACCTGCTGGAAAACGGGTCCAGCGTCCCTTACATGGACAGAATTCGAATTGCATCAGAAAAAGAAGTGCAGGCATATCCCTGCCAACATTGATTACCCTGGGATCCAGGGGATCGACTGAGCAGGATGTTGGGAGGGGGGGGAACCTCTTCTCCCTGAACCTGGCGCCAGATATCTGCTATCACACCCTGGTTCCTCCCACCCCCTTCCATTGAGATACCCCTTCTATTGACACTTCAGGCCTACTCATACCACCCCATACCATTGCATGTCTACTACGGCCCGCTGATGGGGGGGAAAGGAGTCAGGAAAGTCCAAGGGAGGCCGCAACAGAATTCTTGGATCCACCGTTGTCCAATCTCTGAAACAGATATGATAATCTCTTTTGATCGTCCCTGGATTACCATCATCGATGCCTTCATTACCTTCCTGGAAGCAGTCGCTGTCCCACTTGATGAAGGCGATCCTTCCTCCATTCTCGCTGCCCAGCCAGTCCTCTGGATTTTTTGTTTTATGACTTTTTGTGTTTGGAATAGGTCCAGCTGACTTTTAACTTTCTGCCATTGTGCCCTAAGATCCTGGTGTACATATTGTTTGACCATGTCCGTCATTTCCTGCCCGGCTATGTGGACCCCTTCCATGGCATGTATGCAGCTTTTCCTCCAGATGGCCCACATGACGACTCTCCTCCCTATCTTAAACATGTTATTCTCGAAGGAACTATTTGAGGGGGAGGTCCATGTTTCGCATAGAATCGCCCTCCAGCCCCATGGCCAGGTAGAGCCCGTGCCCAGCAGGTTCCAGATTCTGTCCCACCATCGCCATGTGAGGACAGCCCCCAGACACTGCAAGAACGTGTTCAATTGTTTTCGGGATCTTGCGGGAGGGGAACGCCGTGTGACACGACTTACACCATGCGAGCGCCAGACCTCCCTGTTCCAGGTATGTGCGATCTATCAGCCAGTCATTGGTGGGGAGGCAGCGGTGTTCTATCTGCCATTGTAGCGAGGCCAGCTTTGCAGGTCTAGCTCGCGTGAGGGTGAACCACCGAATGGGCCGGATAGCGTCGACCACCACATTCAAATGAGACTTCCAACAGGTCTTGACAATGTCTTTCAAGTTTACTCTGGGGTGCAGTAACCGGTCTGTGGCCTTCAAAGTCAGGCACGAGAGCATTACATTTTTAGTCACCGCAGGGGGCCATTGCCACTCTTCAGGGTCAAAGGGGAGGTCTACAAGGCGGGTCTGCGGCCGGTATGCTATTCAATCTTCTTTATTTTTAAACACCCGGATGCTGTGCGGATCAGCGTTTCTCCACCATCTCGTCACGTCCGGGGTGTATCTGGATGGCACATTGTCGGTTCCCTTATAGAAGCGGTTTACCAATGTTTCATTTGCGCGTACCTCTACGAAACTCCCTACACTCTCCGGGTCTCCCGGAGCAGCAACCCAATCCCCTTCCACTAGTCTTGGCCCCTTGCGCAGAATGTGCACCCAATCCAGGGGAATTGCGAAGATCAGCTGGTCCAGATTCGTTTCTATGTTGTGACGGTGTTTCAATGACGTCCTCATATGTGGCGCCGTTTTCCAGTCCTTGTTTTCTGAATCCCAGATATCTTTAACTCTAAGTATGCCTTTCTTAACCAAGCTGCTCCTGGGGGAGTCCGAACTGCAGAATATCCTTCCATTCCGGTCCGTGATATTTTTGTTCCCATACAGGGGTTGTCTAGCCACCTCGTCCCACCTGGTTGGTCCGGGTTTATCTGGGAGAGAAAGCTGGTGCCAAACTCGCAAGCATCGGATCCAGAAAGCATCCCTGGGCAGGTCGCCACGGGCTGCGCCCCGGCTCGTGGTTTGGTAGGCGCGAGAGCGTCGTGGGATAGACCAGAAATGGTCTTCTAGCCAGGTCAGGGGGTCAACTGTTTGTGGTGCTTGTGGGGCCAGCCGGGCAATCTGTTTCAGCGCCAATGCATACTAGGGAAGGTCCTGTGTGAGCATCAGCCTCTTACTCCATTGAACCATTATCGATGTGGTCTGAGTACCGGGATCCACAATCCCCAAGCCCCCTTTGTCTTTGGGTTGGATTAGCGATACCCAGGCCACCTTGCTGATAACATTTGGAAGCTCGTTGTTACTTCTCCACAACAGGGTAGTTATTTGCCGCCTAAACGACCGTATTGCATCCTTGCTAAGTGCCCATACTGCAGACTTGTACCATAGAGCGGCCAGCACCACACTATTAATCACTAGCGCCCTACCAATCAAGGAGGTGTGTTGATCATTCCAGCGTGCCAGCTTCGCCAGCGCAGGTTTAAGAATCCAATCATCGCTGGCCGCATGTCTTCCTGTTGCTGTTAACATGATTCCCACCACTCTCACCGGGGGCGATTCAGGGAGCCATTTAACTCGGGGTAGTTCCGGAGGGCGCACCCCTTGGTGGTGAATCGACCATCCCAGTGTTTTGTTACCCCAATTGACAGTCCATGTCTAAGACTGTTGTGAACTTATCAAAGAGTCGTCTGATCTCTTCCATGTTTTCAATGGTAGCATCTACCACAAGTGTCAGATCGTCCGCAAACATTGAACAAATGGGGATTGCTTCTTTGGGGATGGTCGAGATGTGTAGCTTCTTTAGATCCTTGTTTGCCCGGAGGTTTGCTGTTGGCGCCTCCATCACAATTATGAATAGGAGAGGTGTCAACGGGTCGTTGTTGGCGCCTCCATCACAATTATGAATAGGAAAGGTGTCAACGGGTCGCCAGACGTTGCAGCGAAAATGGCAGCGTCAATTTGCCGTTCACCTGGACACTTGTGGTTGCATTACGGTGCAGAATTTCGGTCCAGCGGCGAAATACCGGGCCTATATTCATTTTTTCCATGCAACTATCAAAAACTTCCAGTCCACGTGGTCGTAGGCTTTCTCAAAATCAATGAAGACCACGACCACGTTTTATTTATCCTGCCTGGTTGGTTTAAGGAGTTCATTGACCAACAAAATATTATCCTACGGCCCTTGACAAAACCAGTTTGTGTCGGATGGATAACCTGATCCAGCACCGGAATTAACCAGTTTGCCAAGGTTTTCGCCAACATCTTATACACAACGGTAAGCAGCGTGATAAGGCAGTAGTTTCTGATGTCCATCATGTCTCCTTTTTTATACAGCAACGTGAGGATACCTTACCCCACCAGCTCCCCCGTACTCCCCGTCTCCCAAACTAGGCGATAGAATTTCATGAGGTCCGGGGCGATTTGAGACCAGAAGGTCTCCCAGAACTCCTTGCGGAGTCCGTACACCCCCGAGGTTTTTACCTCATCCATTTGCATCATTGCTGATCAGATTTCCTCTTTGGATAGGGGTCGGTCTAGATCCATTCTTTGCTGGCCCGTCACAGACTTTGTCATCGGGTTAAAAATTATGCGATTTCTTTCTCCCTTATATCTTTCTCTTGTTGGCCACATCTCAAGGTAAATAAGTCTTCAAAAAAAGCTCAGCTATCCGTGTGCATTCAGGGGTAGAGGTGGCCACATCACTGCGACCCGACTGCGGGTCATATAACGCTTCTACTTTCGTTATACGCATGCGTGCCCGGGCCATACCGATTTTTTTTTTCTTCATAGAACCTTCCTTTTGATGTCGTGTCATTCTTCCTCTTATGCGTATACCCTCCCAGCGTTGTGCAACAAAGGTTTGGAGGCGTTGTTGTAGGACTTTTATTTCTGAATGCTCTACTGGCTGTAAGTCTAGATTATTATCTGCGTTATTTACTGAGTTGTCTGAGCTATCTAGCCTGTCTTGTTGCTCAAGTTGCTGCAATTGTTGGTGAATATCCATTTCCTGCTGATAACTTCCGACTGCGAGTTGTTTTGAATATTCTCGGCATTTCTTCCCCAGATAAAAAAGATCATTATTAAATCAGTCAATCTGATACGGAATATATTGTTTCTCTGTGTGCCAAAAAGTTCGGCAGTCCCTGACGTACCTTTGGAATGATAGGGGACATGAGATAGATACATTTAGTTTATAGAAGCCCAGCCCCTAGTCAGGCTTCTTTCGGAATAATAAAACCATTGTGCACATCTTGTGGTCGAGACCCGGATACGGACTGACCGATAGTATTGCTGCCATCAACAATGCTTCGGCCAGGTTCTCTGAGAGTAAGATCAAGTCTATCCTGGATCTCGTCTGATTGTCGGTCTCAGTCTTACGTAGACAAGAATAAAATCTTTTGTCCGGGTTGAGTCTCCGGAAGGAGTCGAAGATGTTTAGTGAAAGACTTAAATCCCTTATCATGCGCTCATCTTCTTCTACGTACGTTGGGGTAGGGAAAGAGGTCTTCCATCTATCCATCCACCGATCTGGGGCCGCATTATAGTCCCCTGCCATAATGATCAGGACGCTATCCGGAATCTGCGTTTTGATCTGCTAAAAAAATGTTCTTCTTTCGCTCACGGTGTTGGGGCCATAAAACGCACAGTATGCACACGATTTCTGGCTCCAGAGTGACCAGGACTGATACCCATCTGCCCCCTTCCTGGTCCATTACCCAATGCACCGGGTTTGCGCGGGACTCGGGGAGGATCCAAATGGCCACCCTTGCACTGCCAGGTCTCGGGGCATGGACTCTGAACGCTTCGTATGGCCAGATCATTTTGTGGATGCGGTTATGTTCCGGGGAGTCCATCAGATGGGTTTCCTGAATACACAGTACGTCCGGCCAGTCCCTACCCCCCATCCCTCTCATCAAGTCCCATATTGCATTCTTCTTGTCCTATTTACACGAGGCCAGGCCGTTTACATTCAAGGATCGCAGGTCAAGATCCGAAGATCCGTCGCCCGACGGCATTGGTTCTAGATACGATCCTTCCCATATACCGCTCGGACCGGGTCAGTTCCCATTATGGCTGCTGGTTATTCACAGGCGGGTCCACGACAGCGGTTCTAAGTCCCAGTCCGCGACACCCGTCCGAAGGCCCAGTCGGAGAAGGGCGCATAGGCACTTCTGGACATCCATTGATGCAGATATAGGGGGACTGACCCGGCGCACCCCGTGTCTCCAATCCGACCTCGTCGCAGTCATTGTCTTAGCTGCCGTATTTCCAAAAATCTTTATGTCCCTTGCTCACCATCTATCCCTCTTCACTATCCAGTTCAGAGTCTCCCCTTACATCCTCTATTCAACTCCCTCCCCTCGCATCCTTTGTTCAACTTCTTCCTCCTCCCCTCTATTGTTCGGTCGATCCTTCCTTTATGCCTTTCTTCCTATATCCCCCTTACTGCCCTCCCCTTCCCGGGATGTTGGTCCCACTCGTGAGTCTCTCCTCACCTGGTCCCCCAAAGGTCCTCACCTCCCCTACTCTTCTCCCCCTCTCCTCCCTTTGTCCTTTCCCCTCAATTGTCGACCACAACCCGCCCTCCTCACTGTCTCCCCTTCTCCTATTCTTACAGCTCACCTCTCCCCAACCAGGAGCCCTCCCCTTCTCAGATCACCAGCCTCTTTCCTTCGGGGACCACGAGACGTGCGTTCGCGGTTTTCCTTCACCTGTTTTCTTCCTGAGATCTCACCACCCGCTCGCGATGCACTGTCCTGTCGATGCACCTTCAGCGATGACGTGTATTCGCTATATCCTCCCTGCCTGTCCTCCCCGTCTCAGATCGCTCGTGATTCTTGTCGATGCATTCGCCGTCTTCTCTGTCGTATTTCCTCCAACTCTCTTTTGTCCCTCATTCACCAACAGTCCCTCTCAGCGATATCCTCCCCTTCTTGGAACTCTCGCGAAGCTTGCAACTCACCCCTCCCTGCCTAGGAGCCCTCCCTTTCTCATATCACAAATCCCGCGGTGTTGTCGGTGGTATTCGCTATATCCTCCCCGCCTGTCCTCCCCGTCTCGGATCGCTCGCGAATCTTGTCGATGCATTCGCCGTCTTCTCTGCCGTATTTCTGCCGTATTTCCCCCAACTCTCTTCTGTCCCTCATTCACCAGCAGTCCCTCTCAGCGATATCCTCTCCTTCTTGGATCGCTCGCGAAGCTTGCAACTCACCCCTCCCTGCTCAGGAGCCCTCCCTTTCTCAAATCACAGATCCCGCGATGTGTTGTCCCACCGATCCACGTGCACTCACTGCTCACCCGCTCAAGCACCAGGTACCACCCGGATCCCTCAGTGATGGCGCTGGCCCATCAACAATGATCACCCTGATACCCGTCCCGTTGCCCTATCGATAATACGTATTCTTTATATCCTCCCCGCCAACCTTCCGCTTCTCGAATCACTTCACCAATCTCCCCCTTCCCCCTTTCCTCCTATACACTCCCAGCCCTCCTCGTTTTCTCTCCTTCTACTATCTAACAAACACCCTCCCCACCCCTTTTTCAGAGCCCACCCTTTCAAACGCCCCCCGACATACACTCACCGGTTTCCTTTATGTAGTCCCCTGAATCTGTAGGCCGCCCGCGATGTGCTGTCCCGACGGTTCCATGTATACTCACCGTTCGCTCACTCAAAAGCTAGATGATGTCGTCCCACCTGTCACCACCCAGCTCCGTCGGCGATGACGCAGTCCGACGTTGTCTTCTACGCCAAGGTCCATATGGAAATGCTCTCCTCACGTGCGCGGCATGCGTTTTCTTCACACTCTCGCCCACGTATCATTTGCCTTGATTGGCTCCCGCGGAATCACACTCCCATCAAGGACCGCCTCACCACATACTCACGGCGACCCTTCACCAGCCATATCCGTCAGCGATGGCGCCGCGTTGCAACGTTGCCCCCTGCGGCGGCTTGGCGCTACCGGCGCCGTCATAAGTAAGTGAGCATGCCCCAGTCTGAGTCGACAATGGCCAAGCACATCCTGCATTTTCCCCAGTCTGGGGCAGGATCAATCATCAGAATAAGATAATGTGACGCCTCAGTTGGACGATAGAAAGAACTCTCAGGGAAACTCACAGTAGGTTGTCCTTGGAACTGTACCGGGACGTAATTCTGGTCAGATTCTGATGCGTCCAAAGCATCAGATCTATTCGTGGGGAGCAGCACGTGCTGGGAACCGGGCCCAGCGTCCCTTATAATAAGAATACAATGCTTAATAATGGTTCAGGATGATTTGAGGATGATTCCAGATGATTCCAGATGATTCAGGAAGATTCAGGAAGATTCAGGATGATTCAAAAGGCTATACACTATTGGATTATAAACAAGGAAGATTAGCCAGAAGGTCATTCTACTCAGGATTCAATTTCAATCCTATCCCTAAATTCAGGTGAACTTATCAATTCAGCATCCCTTAAACAGAGCTGTGCCATGTACCAATCAAGCCTCTACCCGGTCTCACGCCCTCAATCTAGCTGAGTTACAGGGCAGCGCTACCCACCCCAGCTCCTGCCCTTGTCGGTCCTGATTGTAGCCGTGATGCAGACAAAGCTGTCTGGTTGTACACCCTGAAAAGCCATGGGGCGGGTAGGCCTTCTGTCCAACACATCTGCTAGTAACATCATTCCCTCTCCAGGGAGTGGGGATGCGCTGGGGAGGCTTCGGAAGAGGCAGGGTGGGTGGGGGGTGGGGGTCTCATAAGTGACAGGACCCTAAAGGGAACATCATTCCCTCTCCAACTACTGACTGCTCTGGACCTCTGTTGTCTTTTTCTGCTTCAAAGGTGCTCCGGACTGGTGAGTTGTGGATGGCAACCTTATCAAGAGAAAGGGTTGGCATATACAGCCGCGAATGGATGAACAAATGGGGGATCACATCCTCAGTGGCTGCCAATCAAATGCCCCATTCCCTTATCTCTTACGTCGTTGACTGCTACCGACCATCCCCCTGTGCCCAAGTGCGATTCAGACAGCATCAGCAGTGATGTCACCCAGTGTTCTTGTGACCACAAACTCCACAACACCCCCCTCGAGTGAGACCTGGCTCTGGGGAAAGGACCCATTTATCAGGATTTGCCATTTCTGGCCGTTGATCCTTCCAATCTACTGCCAGAAATGGAAAATCTGTGTGAGATGGGCACTACCTGTAACCAAGGCCATGTCTTCCTTCTCTTTTTCCTTCCCGTTTGTGTTGTCTTTTTCCTTGCTGATAATCATGACGGCAGTATCCCTTCTTCCATTGGATTGGGAGAGAAAATGGACCCCTCTCTCTCTGTCTCTCTCTCTCTCTCTCTCTCTCTCTCTCTCTCTCTCTCTCTCTCTCTCTCTTTTTACAATTGGCCACCAGGGATGAGGTTCCGCTTGCATAGATTAATAGGTACTGGCAATCAGTCTCCATAAACCACACAATTAGGACCGCACCCCTGGAAGTGTTAAGGTCTCACCGACAAGGACGGTGTGGAGAGGAGAGTAGGGCTTCTCCCATGCTGGGCGCAGAATAGGAACCAGAATGGAGGTGTGCATCGTGATCAGTATCATGGTCACATGGGGAGTGAAGAAAGTGGAGGATCAGGGTTATCATTTCAGAAGCCGGAGAGGAAAATGCAGGTCTGAGTTCAGATGAGATACATAAGCTCCAGGATTTGAAGGGGGTGGAAGTCCCTGGAAGGACTCACCTGTGGGAATCGGAGGAGGGGAAGAGGTGCAGATGGTGCTGCAGTCTCAATGTGATCTGGGGAAGAAATGGGGACACTGACGTAGGAACCGTGGTCATGAGGTGGAAGCCGGGACCAAAACGCAGGTTCAGAAGGAGAGCAGGGGGATAGGGAGGGAAACAACTCACAAATGGCAGCAGCAGGAGCCAAGATGAGAAATGCTCTAACACACACAGCTGGCTGGGAGGTTGCATCGCATTGCCCTCTCTCTCTCTCTCTCTCTCTCTCTCTGTGTGTGTGTGTGTGTGTGTGTGTGTGTGTGTGTGTGTGTGCGTGTGTGTGTGTGTGTGTGTGTGCCCCCTCGGGACCCCCCACCGCCTTCTATTGGAGTTGGACACTGGGGACTTCAACTCAAGGTTCTAAAACAATGCAAACTAATGATTGAGCCAACCTGGTCGTGTACACCACAATCCCGGAGCACTGCGCATGAGCGTCAATGCCATGCACTTAGCGCTGCGACTGTCTTCGGGATGGTCTACGCTGTGACGGTGACAGAAGCGCGCCATGTAAAAGCGGGTAGTCCACGCCATTGCCATGTCTTGCTTAGCAGGTTGTCTTGTGATAGAGAGATGTGGGTGGGGGTTCCCGCAAGCTTCTCATCTGGCCGGCTTTGTCACCATATGGTTGGCGCCAAGGCAGCACAAAGATGGCGGCCCTAGTGCAGAGGATGTGACTTTGTCAACAACGTTTCTTCTACTACGTCGGCGATCTGCATTCTTCAGTAGGAGTGCGATGTGCTCTGTAGGATGTGCGCCTATTGTGGAAACTTTCTCTATCTTCCGTGGTGATCTGTAACCTGCCTCGGTTCTGGTTATTGGTGAGGAATAGCAAGGGGAACTCACAGATGTGTCCTTCACGATCCCTAGGATCAGTGAAGGGCAGAACGTGGCAAGTTGGCAACCATCCTGCAGGAAAAAATCACAATGGCATACCCTCTGGGTGTCAGTGAAACGGTTACCCCGGTGACTCAACAGGATGACGGTTCTCAGCCAACACTGCAGGATGACCAGCATGATCAGGCATACTTCATTGGCTCTCAGAATGACCAGGCTAAGCCTGATCCCAGAGCTTTCACCACCCTCATTGCAAAAATGCCTGAGGGTGCCAAGCTGAAAGGAGGAATGAGATGGCGACCTTGTGACACGGTGACGGCCATTCCCCACAGCATGCTGTCAGGAAATGGAATCCCCACTGGCAGCCTCACTGGCGGTTCCGATCAGCGACAAAATTTTCATTGGGGATGCTGATTTCGACTCCAGGGCCTAATGTGCAATAGAACTGTACAGATACTACAGAGATGAGTACACTAAAAAGGAGATGGAAGATTGGGCTCAGATGGACCCCGAAGCCAAGCGGGAGAGTTCCCCTGCTAAAGAAATTAGCGGCAACATTGGAGAGTATATGCTGGATGAGTCCCTATCCAATACCCACTCTGATCTGCCCAGGGACTCAGCCGATTCGATGGAACCCCTCAGCGGATTCGATGGAACCCGGGGGCCTAGATGCCACCTAGAGCCGAAAATATTAGCCCCTTCATGGTCACCGTTCAAGCCCAACCATAGAAATGCTTACAAGAGAGGCCAATGCAAAGAGGCTGAAGGTGGACTGGAAAACACAACGCCTAATCATTCGTAGCTGGGACGTCAATGGTCTTGGGAATATTAAAGAAGACAAACTACATGACATAATTGACAGGGCTCAAAGACTACTCAAAAAAACCGGCAGACATTATTTTTTGCAAGAAACTCACCTTGTCAACTCAGAAGACCACCTAAAAATCAGAAAAGAAAATATTTCACAGGGAAATTAGGTGGAATTAAGGACGAGGTGTGGGCCTCGGACAACATATTTAGCACAAAAGGTACCACGATTCTCATACCAGAATCCTCTCGTGTCTCCTTGGTCAGCTAGGTACAAGTGGGAGAAACGGACAACGAGACAGGCAGATGGTGCCTGCTGGACTTGAAATGGAACGAGGAAGAGTTCAGAATCATTATTGTCCTTGTCAAGAAGAACCGCGCACATCAAACGGCCTTCTCCTGGATTGATCTACTTCCTTGTATCCAAATCCTTTATGGGAACTGTCAAGGATGCAGATATTCTGGCTCTCGTCTCATACTCTGGACTAGACCACAAGCCAATAGAGTTGATATTTAACTTTGATCGATATATAACCAGAGGAGCCAGTTTTCACAAGCTTAATAACTCCCCTCTCCTAAGTCAGACTTTTCAAGACTGTGTTCACGAACGCTGGGAAAACTCAAAAGGTATGTTTCTAGAAGGTCAGGACAAATGAGAATGGTTTCAAGACAAGTACCTCTCTATGTCCCAGTCAGTGGACCGTATCTCCAGGAAACTAGCAAATGATCGGAAACGAAGGAATCAAATCCTTGAAACAGCACTCAACGTTGCCGACTAACTTTATAAACAAGTTAAAACAACCCATCATCGTGGGTGTACTCCTTAACCTTCGAAAAAACTCGGGAAGAGCTTGCTCTATGGAGACAAGGGGAAGTCACAGGACTACAACTCAAGGCAAAGATGAATGAATATGAACTGAATGACCCAATGACAAAATTATTATTTGCAAGAATAAAGGCTAACAATAGATCAAGCTCTATAAAAGGCCTCACTCTCTTGGATCGACTGATGATGATGATAGGCGTTCCGATGATAAGTACCCCACTGTAAATCAGCTTGACTCTGTGAGGGCGAGTAGAGGACGTGAGTTACTGGTTGGTCTGAGGGTGGTCTCGTAATAGGGGGTCTACTCTAGGATCAACTAATGATGGTGATAGGCATTTCGATGATAAGTGCCCTGCCGTAAATCAGCTAGACTGTGTTTGGGTGAGTAGAGGATGTGAGTCACTGGTTGGTGTGGTTCAACGACCGGCTTAGACTCCAGGGGTAGAGTAGGGATGTAAGTCACTTCGGCTAGTCTGAGTTCCACCTATCCTTGGGCAAGCTAGAGGTAGGACGGTAGGATGTGTCCGTGAGCGCCAGCTTGCCTCATCCTGGGTTTTGTGACTGCTTATCAGGCAGACCCTCTCATTACACTTCGGGGTTAAGAGGAAGTTGCTTGAGCCTGGCGTCCAAAGTTCCCGTACAACAAGGTTGGTTCGACTCAGCTTCCACCAGGGTTGGCTCATGGCTAACACTGGTTTCTGTCACTGCTGTCCGGTCCAAGTTAGGGTAATGGTCCTGAGTGCTGGTAACACTGAGGTAGGATAGTAGGGACAAGGGGTGCGCTAGGAGTATTGACGCGGAGATGGGATGAGAGGTAACCTCGTCTTCTCAGGGCAACCATGGCTGACGACCAGTCCAGGAGAACATGCAGCGAAGGGATGCTGAAAATAGTCAAGGAGTTCTACCAAGAATTGTATCAGACCAAAACCTACTCTCCCACTCCACGAGATCCACGAGAACATGCAGCGAAGGGATGCTGAAAATAGTCAAGGAGTTCTACCAAGAATTGTATCAGACCAAAACCTACTCTCCCACTTCCGTAAGGGAGCCTAGATAAAAAATGCTCCAATTCCTAAACAGGACTATCTCCTAGAATCAGGCAAATGTACTCAACAGACCAATTACCTTAGTGGAATTGCTGGTTGCGGTTCACAATATGAACAATGATAAGACCCAAGGCATTAACAGCCTGATCACGCACTTCTGGAAGAACTTCTAGCCCATGATAGGGAGCGATCTTTTGTGTTTCTACCATGACAGTTAGTCAAGGGGAGGATTAGGTGAGCTGCTGAGCAGCAGTGTCGTGACGTTATGATACAAGAAGGGGGATCGGGAAGACATCCGGAATTACAGACCCATCTCCCTGCTCACCGTCCCCTACAATGTCTTCGCTAAAGCCCTGGCCACCGGATCTTCTAGGCTTCATGGACAAATGCTTTCACATAGACCACGAAGATACATTGTTCTGGCCACCGGTTGGCTTTATTCCAGGAAGATACATTCCAGATATTGTTCTTAGTTCTAACCTTAAACAAGGCAGCCAGAACAGTCAGAGAAAAAAGACTAAATACAGCAATCTTGTTCTTTGATTTCGAGAAAGCCTATGATCAAGTCAATTGGGTTTTCCTCAACGGAAGCATTAAAAAAATGGGCATGGACCACGACTGTGCTGGCAACCGGCCGGTTGGACGCCCGGTGGTCCAATCCGGATTCCGGATGGGCCCAAAAGCAGGTCAAAGAAAACATGGTTGGACTGCGCTCGCCGAGATCTCCCCGAAACCGCAAAGAAAACTTTGAACAAAGAAGTTCGGTTTGCGGGGTTGGTTGGGGCGGGGAGGAGGAAGGGGGGTTATTTAAGGTTTGGTGGTTGGGGGTTCGGGGGTTTATGGTGGGGGTATTAGGTTTCGGCAAGCTTGGGCTTCAGCGGACATTGACAACAACGTACCTGGCTTTCTGCAAACGTTGACCTTCCGCCCAGAAACTTTAAAAAGAGGGATGCGGGTGTTAGTGGCCGGGTAGGGACGGTGCTTCCCACCCAAAAACTTTGAAAAGGGCAGCCTATCTGGGCTGCCGATCTCTCGAGATCAGTGGTCCAGATAGGACACCCTTTTCAAGCCTTTTTGGTGGGCCTACCGAACCCGATCTGATTTTTTTTTCGGGCCAGGAGACCTCCACGGCCTGCGTGGAGGCCTCCTGGCCCAAAACATAAATGGTACAAACCCCCAGATTAGATGCGCTACAACACTTCTCACTGCTGTTTGGTCCAAGTTGCCCTCGATACTGGTAGGGTTATGGTCCTGAGTGCTGGTCACACTGAGGTAGGATAGTAAGGATAGGGGGTGCACAGGGAGTATTAACGCGGGGAGGGGTAAGGAAGGTGGCCTACCCTGTCAGGACATCCACCGGCTGCAGCTGCCAGCGATCACCGTGGATCTAGTCCTTGGCCTCTACAACACCCTGGGCTTAAAAAAAAAAATGAAAAAGATAAATAAACAAAAATGATGCCCTACAGCCAACCGGGGGGGAACAGGCCCGGTAGGACTGGTCCAGTTCCGGTTGGGGAAGGGGCCCCCAGTCCTACCGGGTTTACAGCACTGCGTTGGACCCAACTTCAGAAAATGGGTAGTTCTCTATAACGATGCATCAAAAGGCGTTCCGGTCAATGGTCTTTTGTTTGATTCCTACCCGATTTCAAGATCAATGCGATAGGGGTATCCCCTACCTCTGTTGATCTTCGTATTTGTAATGGAAGCCATTGCTTCCTTCTTACAAAAAGACCTCGCAATACAAAGATTGTTAGAGCTCAATGACGGCACCGCTCACTACATTCAATTTCCAACAATCATAATGTTTGCTGATGATCTCACGGTCCTTAATAAGAGCACCGGATTCTTCTGTGAAAGCGCTTGTCAGGGCAATGGAAGCTTTCAGGCTGGCCTCTGAAATGAAAATCACTTGGAAAAAACAGTAGGTTGGTGGCTTGCAGAGGAAAAACACCCAGGCTGGGAGGCCTCGAAGCAGACATGACTTGGGAAAACCGGAAGAGTGGACGAGATAACTGGGAATTTTGGTAACTAAGGATGGGCCCGGACCTGAAATGGCACAAAACTTGCTAACTAATGAAATCAACAGAATGGGAAGATGGGGGAATACATTTACCTCATTGTTAGGAAGGGCCCTGACCATAAACACATCAATCTCCTCCATGATGTGGTATGTTGCCTCTATCTGGACCATACCTGATCACACGACCAAGGAATTGAACCGCAGAGTCAGGGCATACCTCCGGTCAGGCGACGCTAACAAAACTAAATACATACCCAAGATAGCCCGGCATTATAAAACAAGAAGGTGATGTAATGGGGGTTTAGGAAGCAGCGACCCGAAGCAGGAAACTAAAGCTCTTTTCAGATCAAGTGGAACATTAAGCTGCTAACCGAACGCATACTGGCATGGTACAAACTAGCATTGGACAGTATCAGAGCCATAACTCCCATCCACAGTCAAACCAACATGTTAGGCCTATTCTGGGTAGGAGTGGACCCCGAAGACGGGCCATAGGCGACGACCAGCAAACGCCTCGCTGAGCGATTCACGGCCCCCTACTCCTTACCGAATGACTCTTATTCACATTTGGAGGGAAATTCCGCGCAGACTGGTAGAAGAACACAGACTGCAGCTACACACCAGAAACTTTGCGACAAGGAGGAGTTGGGACAACAAAGAGATGACAGAGCCAGCAAAATCCAATGGAGTTAAGAAGCGGCTCCAGCAACGTCTCCAAAGGCCAGTAGAGGAGCAGGAGAGAGGATGCCTGAGTAATATGTGGTGCAGTTGTTGCTACATAGGCTCTGCAATTCATGGGTTCCGAATCTTTTGATGGTTCATTTTCTTTCACTGTTATTGTCACTTTGTTGCCTTGGGCAAGGGGCCCTCTGCATTGAGGACGAATGGTTCATTTTTCTGTCACTATTATTGTCACTTTGTTGCCTTGGGCAAGGGGACCTCTGCAATGAGTCTGCATCGAGGACGGGGCTCTGTTTCTGAGGCTTGTTGTGCACTTTTTGCTGCCCCCTTTTCCTTGGTTGCTTCTGGACCATGGAGGTGGAATGTTAACCAAAGCGATGCTCCCCAGCCAAAGCTGCACGGTCGAGATTCATGACCGGAGAGAAAGAAGTCGAAGATGTCTGACCCAGCCCCATGAGGCTGAGAATGGTACATACATGGGGCTGTTGATGAACAGGTCACCGGTTCAAGTCCTCGATAGAACCAGGTGGATAGAAGACTGTGATGGGGCACTCACTTGGGGGGAAAGACGAAAACAAAAGAGGAAAAAACAGAGGAGAAAGAAGCCCCGTACTACATTGCAATGTCAGAAGCCAGGGATAAGCTTCAACATCTTCACCACAACACCTGGCAAATGAAATGCACCGATATAATAATTATATTCGTTGCTACTGGGTAGGTGATTGTCTCTCCATTGTGAGAAACAACTTGGTGGCATGAGGCAGTTCAGTACCCAGGTAAGCCATGTTTCGTTAATGCTTGAGACTATCCATAAGATTAAGAGCTTGGGTTAACAATAGACAGAATTGTTGTGCCAGGCTGATGTGAATGACCGCACCAGGGTTTGTGTCAGCTGGCAGAGTACCTACATGCTAATCACACTTGGAGCCTGTGAGAGACAGATGGACAGAGGCAGAGGCAAACAGCAAGAGTACCAACTATCATCTTATTTGCAGCTGACTCTTCCTCATGAAAACCACTTCCTTGTACTCCGTATTCTCTCTTCCATCCACGAAATGCTGATCGTATGCCTCAAGAATGTGTTTGAAGAACATAACATATTTTGCACGCCTGTCACGGATGTGCCATNCCATCCACGAAATGCTGATCGTATGCCTCAAGAATGTGTTTGAAGAACATAACATATTTTGCACGCCTGTCACGGATGTGCCATGGGCATGGCATTCTCTGTAAGAGTGTCACGGACGTGCCATGGGCTCAATCCCTCGACCTCGTGCTGAGTTCGGGACACTTGTTTTTCTGACATGTCCTCGGTACCAGCAGATTTTGTGTTTCTATCCTTCAGACATTCTCCGCTGGTGCCCTTCTGGTACTGACTTGTTCCCCACATACCCCTGAGATCAGCCTACGGTAGCCATTAGGCCGGTCCCACGTATATGAACCCTGTTCACACGCATCACTGTGACATCTTGCGCTGTACTCTGCTTCACACCATTCAAGTGTGACTTCGATATCCTGTTCCTAACGGTAATCTTCTCTGAGCATCCGCTCATCATACCAATCAAGTTCTGAGTGGGTGTCTCATCATGACTGTGTGTGCTCGCTCCCCTTCCCAACTATCGTGCTTCAGCACCTACTACTGGCTATGGCTGCCACTCTCTCTCGCTCTAGCAATGCAGTGTCTGTTGAACCTCTCTGTATGCCTTGGGGCAGGTCCAGATTTATAGTGCTGACTCGGCCTGGCCTGCCTCACTTGCCTCCTCGGCCGGCCGAGATTTCCCAGTTTGAACAGTCAAGATTTTGTCGTCGCCAGTGCATGCATGGACCCTGCGGTTCTTGAAAGCTTCTGGAAACTGCACTGAACCTTTGGATTGTCCGTGATCTGTAGCCGTGGTCGACTCATGAGAAATCTTTGACTCTCTGGCTACTATGCCCGTATTGGGGCTGACTGTTGATCTTCCTGGTGTCTACTTTTGGCTCTGTAGGCACAGGGTAATTACTATTTTTATTTTATTTTTTCCCTCGAAACAACACAGCCCCTTCTATTCTGGGGTGCATCAGTCCAGTTACTTATCACCGGCAAACATGTGTTTTAACAAGCAGTGAGGGAGATAGACAGGGCAAGAGAGTAAGCCTTGCCCTTGTGGCACGAGGCGCCTAAACAAGGGGGCCCTGCTGCCGAGCCCCACACCCCCAACCCATGACCCTTCTTCCGGGATTGTCTTGCAGGTCGGGAGGCTTACTAGCAGCACCCATGCACGCAGAACGGCTATCTCCAGAAGGGCGGGGCGGGCGAAGGGGTTCCGGGCAGTCCCTCAGGCCGCATGTCCCCCAGTCGTCACAATTTATTTCTTTCCTGGGATCTTGGTTTCCCAGGTTTTTGGCATGTATGCCTTCACTGAGTTCACTCCTCAATTTATCTACCTGCTGGCCTATTTCTGGTATCATTCTGTCTTGCCTACCTCCAACATTTACCAAGGTCTTGGCTTTATCCCCATGTGTGCTATCCATGGTCCTTCGGCCTACGTTATATACAGTTCACCGTGACTGTACCCCGTATTGAGGGTGTCGCTGGCCCCAGCATCTTCCATAATTCCCTTCTTTAACTATTCCCAAGCCCCTCAGCATTGTTGTTTTAAGTTTTCATGTTTTCGATGATGAACCCCCCCCTCTAAAGGTCCCCGCTGTTCATACCTCCCTCTCCAGCACGGCCTACCCCTTTTCCTCTGGCTGCCCAACTCTTCAACTTCCCTAACATACATAGTGCGTCCATCGACCTCAGGCTATCAGTCCTACCTGTCCATCCCAACTATGGTACAGATCGGTTGAGGTCTCTAGTCTGATTCCACCTCCATTGCTGGTCGAGGCACATGGTGCATCAAGACGGAGGCAAACTGCATGTGGCTCGTCTGAGGGTCCCCGCTAAGCACTTGCGGATACAGGCCCCATCTTGCCCAGAAGGCTAGGTCCTCCTGTTCCCCTGTACGTCTGCATCGCTGACGGCTCGCCAGGAGGGCAACTCTGATATTCTCCAGCGCCCCTTCTTGATATGCTTGCAGCTGCGGGGATGCTAATTCATTGTGACCCTCGAGTCCTTGACCCTTTTTTTTTCCTTTTTTGGGTGAACAAACTCCTAGTACCTACCGACCATGAGGAGCAGTCGTTGCGTATGGTAAGTGGCCACCTCTACAGACTGGGCAGGACCGGTTTGGGTGTGGCCACTGGCCTGTGGAAGCACCGCATCCAATCCTCGCAGTCGCAGTTACTGCATCGAATGGCACGGCGTAGACAAATGTCACAGGCTACGTGGCTCCCACATGCTAGGAACAGAGAGGCACATCGACCGCAGTTGTAGAGGCATTGCCGTTCCAGCCCCTGTATACAAATTGGACATGACATGTCAGGGTGCCGTACACGAGTGCAGTGTCGACTGTCATCATACATATGAAGACAAAAGCTCGCCTGGGCTGTCCCTTCATAATCCTCACGGCAAAAGGCATGTGAACCACATGCTAGCTGACGTACATGTGTCACGGTGTGTTACAAATTATCACCACAACTTCCTCTACTCCGCCCAGATGAGTAGATCCAAAGTCATAGCAACTTTACCTATATTGCAGACAATGAGGCATGCTCGAGATGAGCCAATCCACCAATGAGACAGTTTTGCTTGTGAAGTCGATATCCATTCAGAACCTTACCTTTAATCAGACAAGGAATCTCACCTTTACACAAGCAATGCAACACACTCAAGATGGGTCATCCCAACAGCAAAAAGAATACGAGACACAGTACATTTGTTAGTATGTTACAGGTAACTCCTATTATGGTGAAGCTAGCAACCGAAGCCCCGGTGAACGGCGGCCGTAACTATAACGGTCCTAAGGTAGCGAAATTCCTTGTGTGTGTGTGTATGTGTGGTGTGTGCGCCACGTCATTCCATGCTAGCTGACGTGTGTGTGTGTGTGTTTGTGTGTGTGTGTGTGTGTGTGTGTGTGTGTGTGTGTGTGTGTGTGTGTGTGTGTGTGTGTGTGTGTGGTGTGTGTGACACATCATTCCATGCAGAAACTACAACTACAAGAATTGGATTCGGTGCCTCAGCAGCCCACACCTGAACCAGTCCAGTCTGGTCTGCAGCGGTGGCCACTTTTCATGGGCAACCCCTGCTCCTCAACTCATTTTTCTCATCAACCCAACCAGCGGTCTGCTCGAGAAGGTGTCCCCGGTTTGAATAACATGAGCTGTTGCAGTGTATCTTCTCAAACAGACAAACCACTCATAATAGAGAAGGGAGAGAGAGAGGGATAAAGAGAGGAAGAGCGAGAAAAGGAGGAGCAGGGCAGAGATGAGAGGAAGAGATAGGAAGAGAAGGGAAAGAAGAGACAGAGACTTAGAGAGGGAAAGATAAAGACACGACCATCCCAAACGCGACCAAAGGGCAACTGAGCAATCATTAAGCAACATCGCAGTGCATCTTCTCAAACAGAAAAACCACTCATATAGAGAAGGGGGAGTGAGAGGGAGAAAAGAGAGGAGGAGCGTGAAAAGGAAGAACAAGACGGAGATGAGAGGAAGAGATAGGAGGAGAAGGAAAAGAAGAGACATAAGACTTTGACAGGGAAAGATAAAGACAGGATCATCCCGAACTCGACCAAAGGCCAATTGAGTAATTATTAAGCAACATGAAAAAAAAAAAGAAAGGAAAAAAAAAAAGAAAGGAAAAAAAAAAGGAAACGAGTCCTGAAGAGGTACCAACCCCAGTTCAAGGCTTCAACGCAGATCAGCCCATGCTCAGTAGACAAAATAGAAGGAGAACATCTGAAGACATCCGCACATCCCTGCAAATCCTCACACGTCTCCTCTACCCCTTTCCATGCGTCTCGGGAATTGTCGGTGTCTATGAAAATCATGCAAAGAAAAGCAAGAGCGAAAACGTACAAGGGATGAAAGAATAAAAGAAAAAGTCTGAAAACCAAGTGCAACTAAAGGACGAATCGAAACGAAAGTTACAAAACTAAAAACACGAGACCAAAAAAAACACAACAAAAGAACCCCACACCCCAGGCCGTCCCCCCGACAAAGCTCCTCTCTTCACCCGATCTTGTCAGACCCCCTGCGCAATCCTCAAACATAACTCCCTGTGCCTCTGCTACCTCTTGACTAGGAAACCCGACACTGTCAGGCATACCACCCACTCCGACCCGATTTTGCATACGACAGTAAGAGCTGACATCTTAAAATATTAAAATTTTGGAATTTGAGTGCCTTATCCTGGAAATACCGCTAATTCTTGTGAATTACAACGCATCTCACCCCCCAGAGCCTATCGAATGCCTTCAACAGACAGCCCAAGAAGTCCCAACAATCCTTGAATCCTCACTACTAGTATGCTGCAGCGTGCAGCGTGAGATGGCAATCATAACAATCCTTGAAYTRTACTATGACCTTCTCTGTTTTCCTCTTGRATATCACATTGTCTTTCTTGCAACGTACTAGGACTGACACGTCATCGACCATGCACACTCCATTCAGAAAGCTCACTACTAGTATGCTGCAGCGTGCAGCGTGAGATGGCAATCATAACAATCCTTGAATTATACTATGACCTTCTCTGTTTTCCTCTTGAATATGGCATTGTCTTTCTTGCAATGTACGAGGACTGACACGTCATCGACCATGAACACAACATTCAGAAGGCAACGATCTCTGCCCAAAGAAGAGAGAAAAACGAAGTCGTTGTATGCACAACGAAGACATGCAAGGCTGGGCCTTGATGCCTTACCCATAGGGATCCCCACTCATTGCTTCAACATTTGTCCACAGGCCAGTACGTACGTGCTTTCCAACTCGAAGCATATGAACTCGATAACGAGCTCAAACAAAATGGCTCTCCAACCACTGCAACCAGGCTGTTCTTTACCATACCTGATTTTTGCACCTTTGCTCTTAATCAACACCCCCTTACTACCCTTCAATGCCTTCATCAACCAAAAATCCAATACCCAGCAGACCACCTTCAGGGTCGCTTTGTGTGGTAAGTTACACAACATCTGCTTCATGTCGTTCGCCAATCTCAGAAATCCCTCGTCATTCCTTTTCAGCATTTTGTTGATGCCTTTTAGTGTATCAGCCAGGTTGGCCCATAATTTTCAAGTTGAATTTCGACCCAATCGGCAAATCCCACAGCATCTGGTTGATGGCCTGTGCCACCTTTCTCACTAGCCGACACTCCACATTTCATATATGGAGGGCATGTTGGCCGCCAATTGCTCACATCTTCGTGCTTCGGAACGGTGCGACCCAACTTCCCAGAGTCATTCCACTTTCCCAGCCAGTGGAATAGAACCCCTTTTCTGCATAACCATTTCACTTCTGCCTCTCCTTCCCCACAGTGCTGAAACCCAGATTACTGAGAAACAATTTGTCAATTTGCTCATTCCTTCCGTCCCAGTTCCCAGCCATGTTGCTCCCCACGAACAGACTGGAGCATCGTCCCAAAAAAAAAAAAAAAAAAAACTGGACAACAGATCCGTGAATCTCCTGGGTTGTGATCAATAGGGCCTCTGACCAACCCTCCGAACCTACACCTCCACTCCAAAACACCGTCGCTATCGAAGTCTCCCGTCCTACCTCCATCTAACGTACTCTGGGCCGGTCGATCTTATCAGTGCTTATCATATCCCTTGTCACCATTGGCAATGACTAAACTTGGAAAAAATGACACGCACTGTCGCGCAGACGGCATGAACCAGTTCCCTCCAGTAGGCACTATGCGTGGGGCAAGGGATATTCCTAGCATTCTTCACAAACTCTGGGATAAAATCTGATCGTGAGGCTCAAAAGAAGATGCGTGAGTGACCCTACTCTCCCAAACCTTTAATCCAACTGTTCGCCACCTGTCTCCTGTCTAGGTGCAGTTCGAAAATTGTAGACAATATCCCCTATCGTCCAATTCGTAGTCCAGACCACCCTCATGCGCCTGATCAGCATATCCCTCCAACTCAACAAGATGTCCGACGTACTGACCAACTCCCTACATACTTTCCTAATTCCATTCTTACTCAGCCTCTCATCATACGTGATTCGTAGAACAATGCTCATTTTGATATTGACTTTGAATCTACTTCTTAATAGTTCTTATGATATTAGATAGGACGCACTGTAGACTACAGAGTGTCCGTTTTTCCTGACAAGCTTCTAATCGCAGGATACATGTGCACAGGTCTACCCAAATCCCACGACATGAGAATTCCTCGAGAGTTCGGTTCTTCCGGGAATCCTGCTACAAGCCTACAACTGGTTTCACGACAGCCAGAGATGAGCAAGAATGGACAACAGCTTTGAAAGTCCCAACATGAACCCATCCCACAACCACCCTCTGCTCTTCCTTGATTGTGTGTTTCTAAATCAAATCTCAATTCTACCACCGAAAAACCATAGCATCGCTTCAGTACCTTCCAATCCCCCCCGCTTGTACACGTCACCGTCAACTGGCTGACCTTCTCCTCCCACGCCTCTCTCTAGGTATCGAAAGCAAACTCACTTGTCTTATGCCCCCCCGCCTGATGTCTCAAAGGTGAAGTGTTTGCGCCCCTACACACCAACTTCTTTCGACATATACCCATCACCCCTTATCAATCTACTATTCCTCGAAAGCGATAGGAGAAGCACAGTGATGGTCACAACACCCGTGTGGCAACTACAATGTCCCCGAAAGTAGCGGCGCGTTAACGTGAGACGCCCACCGCCGATGTATGGGCCAAGTACTGGTGGCTTCAAGATGGTGTACATATTTGGAGTCACCTATTGAAGGCAGATCAGAGCCAGCACATGTTTCACAATCAAATCTCCTAGGGCTTTTATTCGGACGTTCAATGCCATGTCTTTCTTTGAAGCAAACATCAGACATGAGAATTTTGATCCGGGGGGAATTTTTAAGACCGGACCAACCTGTTCCTGTGCTTCTGATGTCATTGCAATTGTTGCTGCTTCTGATGCTAGTAGTTGCAGGGAAGTGCCATTGGGACAATCCCATGCGGGAGCTGGCGAATCATCAGAGTCTATCTGTAGAATTATCATCATCGCAACCTGATCTTGGGAACAGAAAGGTGAAAAAAGCTCAAGCTTTCCATTTCTCCACCTGCCTCCGCCCACCTACAGCCTCACGTAATGTACACAGATTACATTGTTGTCCTCTTTGAAGCCAACAAATGCCACTTTTCACCCGCTAAGTAACTGACTCCACAGCAAAGAGTGGATGGAGCAAACAAATAGACTGAGAAGGGGGGCGCCAATAGAGAGAAAAAGTGGGTGGGTTTCATAGGAAGCACACTTGCAAGCCCACTTCAGGCTAGGGGTTTGAGGATCACGATAATACCTCTCCCATACTTTGGAGGATGCGCTCTTGACGGCTCTTCCACCAACACACTCATGCCTAAACCGAGAGGGGAAGAGGGGAACTGTAGCATACTGTGCAGCCACATGGGCCTGCAAGGCCCGACTAGACGGAAATTCTGGGCCCTACAGGCCCTGTGTCGTTTCAGCCTAAAAGCCTGAAAACAAGTCGCAGCCCACACAAGTCACGTTGGCAGACGGTCACACGCACAAGTCAATTGACCGGTGCATTGACTCTGTCCCCGTGTACTTCGCCCCGCATGCAAACAAGCCATGTTCCTTCGACATTCTGGACACCAACAGATTTGCAAGCATCTACACTGCTGATCTACGCCGACTACGAGCGACGAAGACTAGCTAAGGAAGCTTCACAAACCTGACCCTCCCACCCGGACTTTGGTCCCTCCCTCCGACAGGCAGCTTCACCCTCGCAGGTAAGCTCAGTCTTTCAAGGAGGGGGGGGGGGTGGCATACTGTGCAGCCACACGGGCCTGCAAGGCCCGACCGGACGGAAATTCAGGGCCCTACAGGCCCTGTGTCGTTTCATCCTAAAAGCCTGAAAACAAGGGCCTACAGGCCCTGTGTCGTTTCAGCCTAAAAGCCTGAAAACGAGGGCCTACAGGCCCTGTGTCGTTTCAGCCTGAAAGCCTGAAAACGAGGGCCTACAGGCCCTGTGTCGTTTCAGCCTAAAAGCCTGAAAACGAAGGCCATTTTCAGGCCCTCATAAAGCCAACCTGCCCTGAAACTTAGGCAGCAGACCGGGGTTTTAGCACAGGCCACTTTTGGCCTGTTTTCAAGACAACCTTTGTTTGAACTTCAACGCCAGGGTCTGGCACGTTTTGGCATTGTTAAGAGCACCCTACAGGCTGCAGGCAGTCAGGAAGTAGTTCATAGGGACATCCCAGGCACTTCACATGCAGGAGGCAGGAGTCAGTCTTCAGGATTCGGCAGCAGCACTCTGGAGGAGTGCTGCAGTAGTAGTAGTAGCGTTAGCAGTAGTCTTCAGCGCTGGGCGCTATTAGGAGCTAGAGTAGCATTGGAGAGAGAGAGATGGTTGGCGGAGGCCAGGGAGACTTACCTGTGGCGCCATAGCTCCAGCTTCGTTTTCGATGTGTGCACCTTCCCAGGTTAGTACCGGACTGTGTGTGAGAGAGAGAGAGAGAGTTCTTCTTCTTCCTCTTCTAAGTCCACCATCTCCCCCTCACCCTCTCGCTACCTGACTTCTCAGTATCTGCAGCCTACGAGAGAGAGAGAGAGATTGGTGACTTTGGGACTGGACGACATTTGGATCCAGACTCAACATTGGGATTGAGACATTGGACGAGGGATTATTTGAGACCTGTACCGAAGACTTGGTGTCGACGACATTCCCATCTTCCCCTCTTCTTCGTCTGTGTATGGCTGGGGACTGGCGCACTTTTCCTGTGTGAGCGCCAGCACCTTTCACACCATGGAATGATGATGATGTTGTTTGGTCTGCATTACGACATTGATTGGTCTGATCATTGGTATATTAGCCTTCCGCTGCGCTATCTTGTACTATGTGAGAGAGGTCGGTTCTTGGCTCTGGTCTGTACCATTACGGTATGCGACAGTAACATTGCCCAGAAGGTAATCTCATCTGTTCCAGAACCCTCGGTGACAGAAGAGACCGACAAAAAGAGCGCCTCTTCCATGTACAGCCCCTGGACCTAAGCGCCGCCTTGGCTGCGCACGAACGCTGCAGGCTATGGCGGAGGAACTGGGCCTCGCAGAAAGAGTGGAATCCTAACAGTGGACCTGTGACATACATTCAGCAAATGCACACCTCTGCCAGTCGGTTCCCCCCTTCAGCCTCTCCCTCTCATAGTTTTGGGGGACGCCTTAAGTTGCTCGTTCTTCTCTCTCTCTCTCTCTCTCTCTCTCTCTCTCTCTCTCTGGTACATGCCTGATCGGCAATGCAAGTCCAAAGATTGGAAGACTCAGATCAATAGAACTGAATGAGAATGCAGCAAAACGACTCAATAGGACTAAATGACAATTCAGCAAAATGACAATGTGTGAATGTGGTTTGTAGATCTGATCTCACTCATATGCAGGGAGGGGTCGAAACATAGAAGAACCTCCCCCCTAAGATCATACACAGATGAAAGGTGGAGGTAGATGGAGGAGGAGGAGGAGGAGAAAAAGACCCAATGCTTGACAGCACCGAGCAATAAGAGTCCCTCCTCCACTCTATCCCCTCCATCTCCAAACATCCTCCAATGATGAATTTCAGATCTCCAACAAGGAGGTCTCCCCCAACACCATGTCAATTCTCTCTCTCTCTCT
>BFEA01000017.1:26855-41693 GCA_003427395.1 Chara braunii | reverse complement strand
AGAGAGAGAGAGAGAGAGAGAGAGAGAGAGAGAGAGAGAGAGAGAGAGAGAGAGAGAGAGAAAGAGAGAGAGAGAGAGAGAGAGAGAGAGTGAGTGAGGTGACGTTTGGTGCCCCTTTCGTCAAAAGGGGAAAGATTTGCACCCGTTTGCTTGGAAAACGGGCTGCAGATCGTCGCCTGTACCTGGCGACAATTGTGTCCGGGTACAAGCGCGTTGAGCAAAGGGGGGGTAGAAGTCCTTGTTGAACCTGACTCTTGTTTGACTCTGTGAGGGGCGGCCGTTCATTTTGAACGGTGGGTTGCCCCCTACACAGAAAAACGGGGAGGGTAGGTAAGAAAAAAAAAGAAAGAAGAAAAAAAAAAAAAAGAAAAGGAAAGAAAAAAAGTAACGGCCGCGAATGTGGCCGCGGTCGTGGAACATGTGCAGCCCCTAGAAGCTTCTAGGGGCTGATAAGACTGCACCTGTTCAGTTGGGCATGCAGTCCTAAAATGGCTTGGTACTGCCATTTTGGACTGCGCCTGGCCATGGATGGCGGCCAGGTGCATTATTAAAGCTAGGGACTTGATGTTCCTAGTGGAACATCAAGATTCCCAACCCTCGATCGAAGTACAGATCGAGGGTCAGGCTCAACCCCGTTTTTGGCTGAGCCTCAAGTGGCTGCCCACTACTCCAGCCCAACTATAAAAGCAGGGCTGGCCAGCAGCATCCTCACTCAGTTGAGGTGCTGCCCACATTCTGATTGAATGTGGAGTAGTGAGCAGCATTATGCTGCCGAGGTGCTGAGAGGTGGAGTGGAGTGGACGTCTGCAGTGGGCACGGAAGTGGAGGCAGCCATAGCCACCACTTCACTTTGTGAAGTGCTGAGGGAGATGCTGGACTGCAGCGGCAGGTTTGCTGACAGACGCGGAAGCCCTGCCGAAATTTTGCGGCGGCAGCGCTGGACTTGACAGCGGTGGCGCGAAAGCGCTGCCGAAATTTGGCGGCGGCAACGCTGGGCTTGACAGCGGTGGTGCGGAAGCGCTGCCGAAATTTTGCGGGGGCAGCGCTGGGCCTGACGGTAGTGGTGCGGAAGCGCTGCCGAAATTTTGCGGCAACAACGCTGGTTTCAATGACAGTGGTGAGGAAGTGTTGCTGGTTTTGCACAACGGCAGTGATGTAGTCAGTGAGGGAGTGCTACCGGGTTTTGGCACGGTGGCGGCAACATTCTTCAGTGAGATCATGCTGACAGAATTGGCGCCGGTAGCAATATTTTCATTGGGATTATGCTACCGGCATGTCGATAGCACTATTGTGAGGGAAGATGTTGGGGGTCCTCTGCGTCACAGCAGAGGCAGTTTTTTGTGTGTGATCAGGAGGTAGTGTTGTGGGGTAGCCATGATACCGGTTTTGACAATGCAGCGACAAGTGGTCCACTGTTATTTTTGTGGTATGCAGCGGTTATGGTGGATTTCAGTGTGGCCTGGAGGATGGATTGACAGTGGTGCACACTTGGGAATGTGTGGCAGTGGTGCGTGGATCGGTGACATGAAGAGATCGTTGAGTGGATACACGCAGCATTGACTATGGGAATTGCAGCGCTTGCGGTTTGCGCCGGCTGAACATCTTTATTTTTGGGGGGCTCGAAGCACCTGCGGGTTTCACCAGGAACCACCTTAATTTTTTGCGGCACTCGGTGCAAGCGGGATTTGAGTTTGGGACTGTACGGTGCTTTGGCGGTAACGAGAGACCGTCTGGGACCATTTTGGGACCAGGTGGGAATGATTTTGAAGTTGAGACTGGCACGTGGTGTGACTATTGCGAGCGGACGTGGTGATTGGAGATGGTGCGGATCTGCGAGTTGGGACTATGTTGGGGCAGCCTAAGATATTGTGACCACGTGAAAACTCACTTGTGGGAACACCCTCCTAGAGGGCTATGTCGCTTGAGTTGTGTGGTCTAGCTTCTGCTCATTTGAGCACTTGGTGGAGGACGCAGACCATCATAGAGGAGAAATGCCACAACTTATGAGTTGTGTGCCGATATTTTTCTACGGCGACCATTTTCCTTTGATTGATATATTACCCGGCTTTCTTGAGTGAGTCGGGCCAAGCTTCACTCAAGGTCAGTTGAATGACTCATATTTCCCTTCACCCCTGTGTGAACCCACACTCTGCTTGACCTTGTTGTTTTGAATGTTTAAAAGAAAAGGCAGAGGGAGTTGTGTGAGTCATGCATGTGAATGAAAAAGTCTGACTTGAATATGGGATTGTACTGTTTTCTTTTCCACTTGTTTTATTTGTATGTTGTGCAGATAGGTAGAAGGATGTTTGCTATGGAGATTGACTTTGCCTATTTGGGATGGAGAAAAGGATTGTTATGTTTCTATCTTTCACCTGCCTGCATGACAAACGTACTTGAATTCCGAAATGAGTAATTTTAACTTGTGCCATGAAAGAAAGATTCTGGAAAAAAGGAAAATGCAGTCAATTGGACTTAGAATTTTTCCAGGATTGACACATTTTATCTTAAATAACCTTCTATATTTGTACTTGCCAAAGTGATTCTCATTCTCTATCTCTTTCAGTTTCTTTATGTATGGGTTACGGAAAACCGAGAAGGAATGAGAATAATTGAAAACCACTTGCAGTGAACGCATTCTCTTTTCTCTAGGAAGCATCTAAGGCGGGGGTTCGTATGCTTTCGGAGCCGGCCTTGTTATCGACTTGGAGTGGATCCGACTCGTCGGGGGTGGTACTTTGCCGACTCGGTAGTGACGATCCAACCTCTGAGATTTGGGTCTTCGGGCTCAGGCGAGGGGAAGGAGTATCCACAGACCACTTCCTAGAGGAAGAGGCATGCAACACGTCAAGCAATGCCCTTGATTAAGAATCATCCACGAAGCAACCTGTCATCCAGGAAGATTGAGAATGTGTGGAGATAGGCGTAGGCGTACTTAATCATAGGTCGACTTTAGTTGGAATGAATGACTTTGGCAGCGTGTCTCATCCAGTCAAAATTAAGGCACCCCGACTACCTTGTCGGCTGCATCAATGTTATTATCGATAGTCAAATTCTCGTTGGCGATTGTATGCTTGTTCTTATGGAATTCAACCCGGGGTGGTCAGATTGTTCTTGATATCGTGTTGTTGGACGTACCATATGATGATTCTGATTCTTTCAGTTATCATTTCAGATTGGGCATGTTCCTGTCGACTACGGTCAACTCCTTTTTATGAAATCATGTGTGGTTGTTATAACTTTCTTTTGATTGTGGGTCTAAAGGACTAGGATTAATTTTGTGGTTTTACGCTTGGTTGAGACCGTCCTAGTCGACAGACGTTCGTTCGTACCTAGGAGATCAGCGCCCTGGGAGACAGACAATGTTCGAGTCCACTTGGTGTTAACCAAGCGTATCTATACTACGGCGAACGAGCAAACGCCCTCGACTGACCTACCTCTGCAATTGCATTTAAAAGCTTTCGCACGTGGGTCGGTAGCTCGGTAGGGATACGCCCCTAAGGGTGGTGACAGCCCCTTAGGGAAGGTAGCTTATGCCCCGCGGGAACCTATCCTGTCGTAGGGGACCGCGGGATGTATTGCTGGCGCACCTGGCCAGAGCAGCAAGGGACGATGCGACCACGCACCGTCTTGGCGGCTCGCGGGATTAATTATGCATCGTCCTAAGTTGCCTCTAGATGATTTTGTTTTTATTTTACTCCTGCAAGACATGGCCGGGAGAGCCCTCGCTCACGTGGGGGCCGATGCGCTCGACAACGGCCTTTCGGGAGAATAGCTGGTCCGGAGAGCCGAAATTCTTGGTGGTTGTGCCACTAGGACATAGGTGCGATGGCAGCAGGCAAAGCTGGCCTCTTCAAGCAGCGTGGGCGGGTGCGCGGTGACTGTAGAAACAACTGGTAGGGCCAAGGTACAACCTTCGATATAGATGGAAGACCTCGATCGATGACGAATACAATTTATAATGAAATCCGCACCTGCCACAACTAGCCATGGGCCTAGCACTATTGGTTATGACAATGGACTTTCAAGTCGGAGATTCGGGGATCGAGACCAGCTGCTGGCAATGACGGAGTTGTGGAGCATGATCGAAGGAAGTCGAGGGGTTGAGGGTCATATAGACTATCCCCCTTAGCTTTTGCCATCGACCCCGATTGAGGGCCCGACAGACAAGATTAAGGGGGTACGAACGGGTTCTGCTCTTCCCCTTCCCTTCCTTTCCTCCGAAAATTTTTATTATTATTATTTTTTTAATACTTTTATCTATTGCAATTTCGTTTTGGAAACCATGTTCGGTACCGGTTTCGAGACCGGTGCTAAACCAATGGGCCTCGTTCAGTTGGTACACTCACAAACTGTTGAAATAAATACCCAAGCTCGAACCCAGATACGATCAGATAACTAAAATAAAATCAATTTAAACCACTTGTGGTCGGTCAGTACGATGATGATAACTCAAGCCGGGGTCTAGGGCCTCGTGTTTCGGGATATCAGATACGACCAACCGCTTCAGTTGGCAAGCCGCTGTGAAAACGTGTACGCTAGGAAGTGAGGAAGGAGAAATTGATGAATAGGGAGTTGACGAAGACGAGGGGAAAGGAGATGAAGAGAAGGGAGAGCGGGTTTAGAGAGGAAGACTGCAACGAGAGGGGTGAAATATTTTCCTGGTCGGGGTGGTTCAGTCAATTCGGATGCTGGTCGTCGTATTCTTCATGCTTATGATCATCATCTTCGCTCTCCGTAATCGCTCCCCTTGCCTCTGAGATGGTGTTATTGTTCGTTGTGTTCGTTGCGGAAACAATTTTCGTTGTGATGCACATCATAGTGGCGATTCTTGTTTGCTAAGGGCAATCTGTGGGCTGCTTCGTGGTGAGGCTCTCCTTCATCACGGTGCACAATCATCTTGAAGGCGCTCGGCTGACTCACACTGGTTACTTGCATGTATTTGGTCTGGAATTTCGACAAGATGGGGAGAAAGTTGGATATAAGTGGAGGTCATGAGATGCGGAAGGAAGAGGCATACTTACCTGACGAGGGCGAGATCGCAACTGCAAAGGTGAGGTAATAAAGTCTCACTCTCGGGCAAGGCATGATTTGAGCCCGAATGGTGGTCGGGTGCATCAAGATGCACGGGAGGAGATGTCAAGAAGGGGAGAAGAAGAAAAGAGCATAGCTCGCCCATTTTCTCGACAGATTTAGCCGGGGAGAAACGCTAAATAGGGGTTTTGTTGTGAAGCAAAGTTGATGGTGAGGTCAGATTTTGTTCTAAGATGGCGGGTTTGGCACGATATGGATAGCGGGTTGCATAGTGCTGAGATGGGGATGTGAGGGAGACACGAGGTGACGTGCTAGAGAGAGAGAGAGAGAGAGAGAGAGAGAGAGAGAGAGAGAGAGAGAGAGAGAGAGAGAGAGAGAGAGAGAGAGAGAGAGAGAGAGAGACAATCTCTCTCTCTCTCTCTCTCTCTCTCTCTCTCTCTCTCTCTCTCTCTCTCTCTCTCTCTCTGTGTGTGTGTGTGTGCGTCTGTGTGTGCCTGTGCCTGGGTGCATGTGCGGGTGTGTGTGTGCGCGGGTGTGTGCGTGTGTGAGTGCGTGTGCGTGTGCATGTGCGTGTACGTGTGCATGTGCGTGTGCATGTGCGTGTGCCTCTGTGTGTGTGTGTGTGTGCGCGCGCGCGTGTGCGTGTGCGTGTGAGGACCAACCAGTAACTGCAGCGCGTCTTGTCGCCTCTGCTTTGCAGCTCTTCTCTGCACCTCTGCTTTGCAGGCCTGGACCCCACTGGGCAAAGTCGTGGAAAACTCGGCCCCGAAATACATTTCCGGAACTCCATTGGACGGAAGAGGGAGTCTGGAAAACTGATTTTCGGAGGTGTCGGCGGTTTTCCGAGGCCCCACCGCCTGGCAAACGCACGCAAAACGCACTCGGGAAAACTGCACTTCTGCGTTTTCACACGACACGACTTTCCGGTTGGAAAAGTGCCACTGGAGGACTGTCCGCTGGAATTTCGGAGGTGCGGGCGGTTTTCCTAGGTCCCAGTGTCCCACCGCCTGGAAAACGCACTCAGCAAAACTGCACTTTTGCGTTTGGCACGGGAGGAACGTCCGCTGGAATTTTGTGCCATTTCCAGAGGGTTTCCAGAGGGTGTGGGGGCGAGCATGTCCTTCGTTGGCTCGCCAAACTCGATGGTCGGAGCCGAGATGTCCCGTGGTTCAATGGCACGGAAACAGACATGCTCTTGTCACCCACAAACTGGTCCTCGCCACCGGGACTGCAGGAGGGATGCCGGGGGCCAACAGTTTTTCGGATTTGAATTCGTCAGACGCTTCATGTAGTGCGTGACGTGAACCTGGCGGCCGGCATGTCATGCAGGCAGGATACACAGTGGACGTGCTACCAGAGTTGCACGCATACAAGTGCGCACATCCTACTTGCCTGTCTCTCGCTCATGACCTCCTTCATCCACTGCCATTGGTGCCATCGCCACCGTGCTTCGTCCAAGGCTCGTTCACGGGCTCCATGGCCACGTCCTCCACAGGTGGGCTGCTACAGCAGTGAACAGGCAGTTGTGCTCACACGGGCCATTGTCGGCAATGGTACCGCCACCTCTGAATATGGTACCCACAATGGCGAACCAGTCACACATTGTTACTCGCCACCCAGGACCGGACATCCAAACAGGTGCGCTTCCCGAATCCATATGACTAATAAGTATGAAGATGAAGGCTTCAGTGAGGATCTTCATATTGCATACTTACAGTTAGTCTAATTGGACTATAGTCGGCTGTTAGATTTGAAGTTCTGATTACCAAACTTCAGATGGGGTCATATCGATAGCAAGGGGTGTTGAGATCGTGTTGACCTTTGTGTCATTGCAGGTCACCTTAAACCACCACTACCTTCGATCCTGTTTTACCGAGCCTAATTTTCATTGCGCACCGAGTTTTGCCAACCCAGGGTCCCACCACATTTTTTTTGGTGGTACTCATGGCAGTTATGTCCTGAACAGAACAAAAAAAGAAGAAAAAAAAAAGAGAAAAGAAACGGAAACTTTCCTAACACCGTCATTGCCCTCAGATACATTCCAGGAGGTGTTGGTAAGACCTCGTTCACAGTGAGGGTGTTAGTCCCGATGAAAAAAAAAAAAACGATTAAACCCTCCCTTATGCTGCAATGGCGGTTGGATACAGAAGGCTACAGTGCTAATGCGAGTATGACGGTGTTGGACGCAGACGCGCCGCATCAACAAAAGTTGACTCGCCGCGGTCGGTCTTCACGCTATGTCAGATCTGCGCCGATCAAAGTCCACCATCGGCTAGAGTCAACGTGTTGTTTGGTTTTCCCTTGGGCCTATTTAACGGGAAAGATGGCAAGATGATCCAACCTCATAGGAATCGAATTACGACCTTTGGGCTGAACCACTATGTTCCCAAGGGCCAAATTAGTAAAGCCCGGTTTAAACGGTACTAAACACGGACCAAGGGTTGGTGAGAAAAATATAGTTGACCACTTGGGACCGGACCAACGTGGCCGTATGGCCTTATCATGAAAGTTACGACCTGAAATGGTCAAGGGAACACGGGATTATGCCCTTATCATAATTAAGAGGGGTCCGGTTTATTTTTAGAACGACACCGACCGCTCATATTCAACTTGAAGTTTCAAGGTCGGGCTTGTCCCAGTCCCGCACTATTTTTAGCATCGGCCTGGTCTATTTTTAAAACGGGACCGACCCTTCGTATTCCAAGGTCGGGCCAGTTCTAGTTCCGCACTATTTTTAGCACAGATCCGTGTTACTTTTCTCGCAGGCCCGTGCTATTTTTAACGCATATCCGTGTTATGTTTAGCGCAGACCCGAGCTATGTTTAGCGCAGACCCGTGCTATTTTTAGCGCAGACTCGTGCTATTTTTAGCGCAGACTCGTGCTATTTTTAGCACAAGTCAGTTATAATAGGACTGACTCTTCTTATTCCAAGGTCGGGATTGATTCTAATTTTAGCACAGGCCTAGTCTATTTTTAGCACCGGCCCCAACCATAGGACTGCAACACTTGAGCCTGATCATCCGAACTCTCCACTATAAAAGGAGAGGTTATGTCACTCATTAGACGCACATTGGAATGTGGAAGTGTTGGTGGAACGACAAGGAGGGGCAAGGACAAGAGTCACTATGAGGGAGTGGACAAGGGGAGAAGCGAGTCGGGAAGAGCAAGGCAAGCAAGAAGGATGTAAGAAGGGAGAGGATGGACTGCTTTGGTGAGGAGTGGGGGCTTGGCTTCTCCCTTGGGCTACATTCCTCCCGGTGCCATCTCCCTTGCCTCCCTTTCTTCTCCGTCTTTGCTCCCTTCATCTCTCATTCTCCTTTGTTTTCACTTCCTAATTATCCTATTTTCTCCTCCTTACTAACCGCTTATGCACACGCCCTCTCTAGTCGGTGAGCGCCCATTTATCTGCACGCACCCATTTATTTTTAATACATGTGCGCCAGATTTTAATATGTGTGCGCCTGCTTAAATTTGTGTGTGCTCTGCTTCCATTTGCGGGCTCCATCTTGAACTCGAGCAATTCAGTGTGCACCATGCACGCACCCACGCGAATTTGTACACGGCCATATGTGCGCCCCCGCATTTTATTTTGTGCACGCTTATTCATGCGCGTCTGCATTTTGTTCCTTGCACGCCCATCTGTGAGCGTCTGCACTCTTTCCTTGCAACTATTGGTGGGTGTCAGCTTGTGGTTTTGTGCTTGCCTATCCATGTGCGCCCTATATTTGGTTCGGCGCACGCCCATCCTACTTGTTTATAGATGCGTCAGAACCATGGATTGAGATTGTGCAACTATGGGATCGCTGCATTGGGCTCGAGACTCATATCGCGTGCGAACTCAAGGTCGCAACAATTGGCTAAAGACTAGTACTACGATGTTGTGTGCAAGACAAGGACCATTGCCGCAAGCTTGAGATGAGTATTGATAGGGATCGGTGTTACGTGGTTGCGCACTGATGCGGGATGAAGTTACAGATCATGCCTAGACACAAACTTGGTACGCTCGCCCAGGCATGGTCTTGCTATTTCCGCGTGCGCCTAGTCTTGAACCTGGTATTACAGTGCGCTCTTGGGCTCGATCTTGTTGTGACCGTGCACTCCCAAGCTCAAACGCACGGCTAGTTGCAGGCATTGTTGCCACACACACCCAAGCTCATACTTTTGCAGCGTGTGCGCCCAGATCAGGATTTTCCATGTTTCTGAATGCGCCAGAGATCGGAATTTGCTTGTTGTGTGCACCCAGATCGGAATCTACTTTGTTGTGCGTGCCTCTAATAAAGACTTACTCTTTTGCGCACGCTTAGGTTCAGACTCTCGATTGCCTTTTGGGTTCAAATCCCAGCTTGTAGTTGCAGCAAGCGCTCAAGTACGAACACAGTAAGGCCCTGCATGCCCGTACCCCTTCAAGTGTGTTCGCTGCGCTTCGATGCACATCAGCAACTTCATTGCATCCCACACATCCTCGACCAATGCTGCACCGTGTACTCGCAGCAAAGGGTTCCACTAATTGGATTGTGGTGTGCTATGATCCGAAAGTTGATCACAGCATGTCCCACTGGTCAGACTGCTATCACGTAACCATAATTGTCAGTTTCGCTGGACAAGCCGAGTTTACAAACTCATTGACGTGCGCCCCACTTGATCGGATCGAATCTGCTCGCTCATTGTAGCCTAGCCTGCGTGGTCAGGTTGTGGCCGCATAATTATTTGTCGACTAGTCTTGCTGGTTGACCTCATAGCTGGGGTCATATGCTTGTTGTTAATTGAGCTAAGAATAGGCGCAAGTGCCCATTGGGCCATGGATCAGAAGCTATGTGTTGGCTCTCATGTTGGTTCATAGATCGAGATTTCCTCCTTGGATTGAGGGTTGTGTGCTCATGTTGATACTCACATGCTTTGTTTGATGGTTCGAACTGTACCTTCCGCTAGTTCGATAATGGAGGACTGTGCTCTCCACCGTTTAAAGGTTTGGGTTGTGTTTCCACTCCAAACGGTGATGTTGGACTGCATTCATACTTAGAACGATAATGTTGGACCGTGTTGATATTACTTGATACTCAGAACCGTAATGATGGACTGTGTTCATACTCAAAACGATAATGTTTGACTGTGTTCATACGCAAAACAGTAATGCAGGATTGCTTTTATACTCAGAATGGTAAACTCGGAATGGTAATGTTGGATTGTGTTCATACTCAATACGGTAATGTTAGACTATGCTCACTCTCAAAACAGTAAAGTTGGGTCGTGCTCCCATGCATACTAATAAAGTTGGGTTGTGTCTCCACTCAGAATTGGTAATGCTGGGTAGTGCGCCCACTTGGATTTGGTGATGTTAGGCCCATGTGTCCACACATCGTGATAACGCAGGGTCATGAATCCTATTGGGATGATTGTTGTTGCTTTGGTGCGCCCAGGCTCGACATTACTATTGTAGCACATGCCCACGCTCAACATTGCTGACTTTATGCGTGCCCCAGCTAGACATGATTGTTTGGCCACGCGTCCAAGCTCAACATTGCTGATTTAGTGCACACCCATGATCAACATTGTTGATTTAATGCGCGCCCAGTTAGGCATTGTTGTTTTAGCGCACGCCCAAGATCAGCATTGCTGATTTAGTGTGCACCCATGCTTGACATTGCTGATTTAGTGCGCGCCCTAGCTAGGCACTATTGTTTTAACACACGCTCAAGTTCAACATTGCTGATTTAGTGTGCGCCCACGCTTGGCATTGCTGATATAGAGCACGCCTAACCTCATATTTGCTAATATAAATCACGCCTAATCTCGAATTTGTTGTTATCGTGCGAGCCTCACTTGGTTGATGACTCTAGAGCGTGCGCCTGGTTTGATGACTCTTGAGCGCGCACCCTGCTGGTATGATGATTCTAGAGCACTCGTCCGATAGTTCTTGTGACTTTACAACACGAGCTCCGCTTGTTTGATAATGTAAGACCGTTCGCCCTGCAAGTTAGATGCACCACGCTGGCTGTTCATACAGGACCACGCATTCCACTGGTTTGAGGCAGCAGGACCGTGCATCTTGTCGATTTGATGATTCGGACCCGCACGCCGACTGGTTTGATTATTTGAGATTGTGCGCCCTCCTGGTTCGACAATGCGCTTTATATTAAGAGACTGCGTGCCTTATTGGGATTGATGTCGAGTGTCTCTGCTAGGCACCCCACTCCCGTTGATTTGATTTATTCCTGACGAGTCTCTACGTAGGTGATGCTTTTGCTGATTTTGTCCCTGCAGGGATGATATTTGCGCAGTCTAGTTCCAATGCATACAGTATTTTGCGATTAATCCCTGCATAGGCCCCACTTTGTTGATCATTCCTCTACTGTGACGGTCTCGACGGCTCCAGTCCTCATATTATTGACCCCCTTTCTGCAGAAATACTCTTATGGTATTATTATATAGAGTTACTGATTGTTGCTCAGTCACGCCCATTCGGGCGGACCCCTACATCGAGTTCCTGGTTGCTGTTCAGTCGGGCCCATTCAGGCGGGCCTCTACGTTGAGTTGCTTATTTGTGTTCAGTTGTGGGCCCAGACATTGAGTTGATTGCCACTGATTTGGCTTAGTTGTTTATTGCTTTGTCGTTCATATCCTATTATTCATTGAGTTGCTGCCGATTTTCCCCAATCATCGGGACACTATCGATTGGTCAGTTGACTCAAACAGTTTGTTTATATTGTAACTGTAGATTGGTCGAACTAACACATTTGCATATTGTCGCACCAAAGTGGGGTAAGCTTGTGGCAAAGTTTCGACATGGTTGTACTGGGCATCAACCTTTCACCATCACGGCAAATGAGTCCCCCACATCGAGGCATACGCTGGTGATTACCTACTATGTAAGAGAGGCTGGAAAGGGAGTGAAGGGGAAAAAATATGACACGATCACTGACTATATTTTTCATTGGGAGAGTTACTGGAGGAAACACTGACTACATGTGGTGTTTCACCAGGTTTCCTCTGCGGCCGGTGGTGCTCTCTTCGACTTCGATGGATGTAATTCAAAACCTCTCAGCGAGGGTGGCAGCAAGGAAAAGAGACGTCAGGACACAAGGATAAGGAGCGAGGTGGCGGGATCCCGAATACCTATCACCACTTGCATACAAATAATAGAGATTGATGAGTCGGATCAGGAGCCTTGTTGCATGAGCGATATTGACCTTAGGGATTATTTCAATTGGGACACTCATTGAACTCTTTTGGGTTTGAGTGGACTATGGACGGTTCGTGACACTTGTTACTGGAAAGTGATGTAGATGGGAGGCAGCCCTACGACAGATTATGTATCTCTTAGCACGCTATCTACTCGAGGGGGTTTGATTGGGATTTTAAATGTCAGGAGAACCCAAGTCGGAGGAGGTAGCCGATCCTTCTAGGGGGAAGGGATCAGTCCCGTATCTTGGGGATGACTACAGTCACCTATGGAGGTTTTTCAGAAGCCCCTCTGTGGAGACCATTGTCGGCACGAATACCCTTACAAATATATTTGTGCGCATTTTTGCATCTTACACGAGATGCATCTTTGATTGTACCTAATGGAGTACCCAATTTTTGCATGATTGCAACCGACCCTCAAAAGTCGGGAACAACGAGATCGCATATGGTCAGATCAGAGAGTGTTTGAGCATGCACTTCGAGGGCACGTGCGGTTTAGGTAGACGTCTGGTTATTTAATGAACTGATGTTATGATTAACTACCGCACCCAATAGCGTGGGCTAGAGAGGGGTTTAAAGTTTGTATCACGCGCACACTAACTGCGCGCGCATAAAATGCTGCAGAATTACGACCAACGTTGAGATTCATCATCAAAACCGTGACCTGAAGTGATTTTGTTAACTTTTCGAACCCGGCATTTGAATCCACATAGTGTGAGATACGTTCAATACTAAGGTTCACCGTGTTAGTCAACAATAGAAGTCGCCATCGACCTTCGCAAGGTTAGCATGAACGAGGGATGATGCGAGTGAAAGTTAGGATTTTCCGATGCCAAGGTAGTAAAAGTGCGGTGTCAGGGCAGAAACCCTGACAAGGGTATCTGCCCGGTGTTTTTAAATGTCGGACGATGTCCGACCTAGTAAATGGTTTTTCAGGCTTCATAACTTGATGAGATGGGTTATCTGCCATAAGTATATTCGAACTTGACCTATGAATGAGAGACTAAAAGTTTTATAACTTCAGTCTGAACACGTGTGGCGTTCGATAGTGATGGCAGTAAGCGGCCGTGCCTCGCCTTTGGCGAAGCCGCGGGAAGGTGCGGGCATGAAAACGGTAAAACTAAACCTATTCTACCTAAAATAGTGTCACACGGCTGTTAAGCCGCGCGATTCTGAGCCTAAGCGGGCTAAAAAGGGGTCACCGCGATAAGATTGGGCCGTAGCGTGAAGGGACAAAGAGCTTGTGGGTCCGCGGGGCTTCGGCGCCACGGATCGAGGGTGATGACGTTAGGGCCGGCCGGGTGGGGCAGCTGCTAAGGGTGTCGGTTGCCGACCCCGCCTGCCAGCCACGACAGCCAACAGGCTTAGCAAGCACGCCCTGCTAAACGCTAGAAGGGGGCCTGCTGGGCATTGGAAACCCTTCATATAGAAGGGCTGCTCCTTTCTTGATGTGAAAGGGAGCTAGCCCAGTAGGTACCGCCGCCAGACTGTTGCCCTGCAGATACTGGGATCGAATCTGAGGACTTGCATACACCACTGGGCTGGCTCCTTTTGGAGTTGGGCGCTACTGTTTGATGCGTGCCCGGTCGGATCTGGCCGTCTGATCGTGAAAATCGCGTGGTCCAGATCTGGCGCGCGCGGATCTGCATGGTCCCTGTGCAAGGATGACACGCATAAGTCGTGAAGTGGCCGAGTGTTTTTTTTAATTTTTATTTTGGGAAAAAAAAAAAACCTTTTAATTTTTTTCGAATCCCTTCCCTTGGGATTCGAACTCAGGCCTGTATTCCGAAAACCGTGGCTGAAGAGCCACACGAAAAGGGTCGTGGTCCCACTAGCAAAGAGCATCGAATTGAATGCCTGAATCTGGATGTGTTTGAGGACAGGAGAAGAAAATCGAGATATAAGTGCTTTTCTGTATCTCTACATAAAACATAGCCAGGTTCAGGAATTATATCCTACCCCCCCCGTTCGCTAGTGGGACCTCGACCAAGGTGTTCGTTAGCCTAAGCCAACGAAAAAGAAAAAGAAAAAAATAAATAAAAATAAACTGGAGCGCCACATGGCGCATAACGAAGTGCCTGGGGCACTTCGGACTTGTTGATCGTGACAGCGCCGTGAAAACGGGCGACCATCCTGGCAAGAGGTAAGTTTACTCGTTTTTTTGCCTTTTTGTTTTTGTCCTAGAATTTCCTTAGATTTCTTCGTTTAGATTTTTTCCTTTTTCTGATTTTCTTTAGTTCTCTTTAGATTTTTTTTCTTTCTTTTTCTTTTTTTGATTTGTGAATTTAGTAATGTGCCCGTTCGTTATTAACGACCGGGCTGCCCCCTTGGTGTTGGGTGAGCATAATCGAATGGATCTGCCGCAGGAACGAGGTTACGTCCAGGCGCAGGTAAGGTGGTCCCTCTGCACACGCCTTGGAGTGGTTTTCTGGCTGCGAGGGACGGCAAGTCGCTTCTGGAGGTCGATCGAACATTTTTGCGGCGCCGTTCAACTCCCCCTCTCGGGAGTTTTTTTTGCGACAGTTCGCTTATCGTTGGAAGCGGCCGTCACTATCGGGGCCCTGGGAAAGAGAGAGAGAGAGAGAGAGAGAGAGAGAGAGAGAGAGAGAGAGAGAGAGAGAGAG
>BFEA01000017.1:0-18641 GCA_003427395.1 Chara braunii | reverse complement strand
CAGACTGCTGATAGGCCTGTGGGACCAACAGCTGCGGACCCAGCTCAGTTGGTACAACCGCAGACTGTTGATAGGCTTGTGGGACCAACAGCTGCGGACCCGGCTCAGTTGGTACAACCCCAGACTGCTGATAGGCCCGTGGGACCAACAGTTGTGGACCTAGCTCAGGTGGTACACCCCTCGAACTGTTGAAGTACAGGCCTGAGTTCGAGCTCAGCTGGAAGCAGACGAGTGATATACTAAAAATTTGGAATTACCTCAGGCCCGCCTGTTCAATGAGGACACAACCAGGCTGCCACTACGGTCAGATACAGTTGGGGAAGATCCTAGTACTAGTGATCTTGAAATCACTGAGCTCTGGATTTACTGTTTTTATTTATATTTATATTTTATTTTATTTTCCTCGCTCTTCATTTTTTTTTCACCAGCAGCACGACCGCAACTTTTCCCGAATGGGTCTGGCTATTAAAAGGGATAGGCCGACAGTGAGACAAGAGATGTGTCATTTCCGAAGGGTGGTAGACTGTTGTCCGACCATCTGCTTGCTGCTGCGCTACAGCCAGAAGGATGAGGAAGGGAAAAACAAAAGAGAAGAAAAAAAGAGTCGAGAGGGAAGACGAGGAAGACGACGGAAAGAATGGCTATGGTGGGGAGAAGGAAACAAGATATCACCCGATTCTTGATAGAATCGAGTGGGGTGAAAGTTGGGATTGGGGTTTCCTGACATGGCGGATTCGTTAGTATAGACAGAATAGCGGAGGACTTAGTAGATTAGGAGGTTAGTAGAGAATAGGCTGCGTGGAGGTACGCGAATGGGAGGAAATGAAGGGTAAACAGTGAAGTAGCTCGCCCAATTCTTGACAGAATCGGCCAAACTAAGACTCGTTTCCATGGTTTTGGGACCCTGCGAGTTGATTGGTGAAGTTAGATTTGGGGTTAAGTGGTTAGTTTGGGCGCTGCAGAGAAAAGGTGTTGCGTGATGGGGTCGGGGAAAGTGAAGAAGGACGAGCAAAAGTCAGCGTGCACGACTGTTTCTTGACCATTTTCAGGAGGTGAAGAAGCTATCTAAGGGTTCAGGGTCGTGGCAAATCCGATGGCAGTGTTGGATTTTGCATTGGGGGCTTGGTTTCAGAGGTAGGGACGTTTTTAGCTGCGCCCTGTAGGAGTGCTGATGTGGCATCGCATTTTCCCTTGTGCTGGTGAAAGATTCATTCTCGTTTTGTACACCTGGTCGAGAGGGGGAGGAGTTTCTCCCTCTGCGGTTCACGACAGTGTTAACCGGACTTGCAAATACCTGTTGTGACCTCTTAAGTCCGGTTCATATAAGATGCATGAATCTGGACTTGCTCCGAGCCAGGTTCACCTCATTCTACTGCGCAAAGGCTCTCTGCGGGCGTTACAGTCACGTCGAGATCACTGCTGATCTTTCTGGTACCATTGCCAAGATGCCTGCCGATCTGCTCGCGCGCCTCGGATGTGTGTGTGTGTGTGTGTGTGTGTGAGAGAGAGAGAGAGAGAAGGAGAGAGAGAGAGAAAGAGAGAGAGAGCGATTGAGGACCTACCTCGAGGGACGAGGGAACCGAGATGAGGCGAGTATCGAGCTACGACCTCAAACTACGAGCAGGCCACTTTTCGGTGAGCTGAGTTGGTGAAGGAGAGAGAGAGGGAGGATGCACACTTACGTGCATGCATCTGGCCAAGTTCCAGGGAGAGGTTCATTCACATTTTGCACATATGTATGAGCAGGAAGGCGGGGTTGTTGTTGCTGCTCCTGCTCATAATCGCTGGCACGATCCCAACCATGCCTTCATAGGTGAAGCATCACCTTGCTCATCTGCGTCGTCATGCTCGTTGTGTTCACGAGCGCCCGTGGTGCCTGCCCCCGATAGGCTGAAGTCCTGCTTGGGGCTTACCTACAGGACCAGTACAGGTCGCTGTTTTCCACGTCGGTGCGCTGTCTCGGGTTGAATGCGATCGAGATTTCGACCGGGTACGTTCCATCTAAGGCTAACGACACAACCAATGTAGAGGGCCGGAGATAGGTGTGTTACAGGGTAGATACATGAAGGGAGGAACGAGCGGGAAGAGACAGGGAGGAGACGAAGTGCTGAAAACGAACGGGAAGGAGAAAGGAGGAAAAATTGGTGAAGGGGGACAGAGGATGAGATTGAAGAAAGGAAGAGAGTATACCGAGAGCGATTGTGGGAGAAGGCGGAGAGGTTGAGCCTACTAGTCGGGATGCATGTAGCCATCTTTCTTTTGTTTAGTTATTTTTTTATTATTATTTATTATTATTATTTTTTTCTTATTTTTTATTTTTAATCATTGGTTAATCTGGTCGTGATTGCGGCCAAGATTCATTGTAGAGAGAACCTCCTTTCCCGCCCTGTGATCGTGATTCGTTAGTAGTATGGGGGAGGTGCTACATGCACATACGGTATAGTACATGCACACAGCAGGAAGAAAGTAGGAAAGGAAACGTACCTGGATGTGTATCTTCTCATGTCTTGGCGGAAGATTCAGTCCTATTTCATACGTTGAGTGGAGAAGGGGAACACATCTCAGGCTGGTTAGCAGAACTGGAGATACGGGGTGAACAAAAAGTCGAACTGCGGTTCCAACTTCCAAGTTACTCGGTTAACCACGAAGATATATGGTGTATCTGTCCGTACTCTAGCGGCAGATTCATTCTCATTTTGCACAGTGATGAAAGAAGCCCATGGTTGGGTACAGCAGCTCATGGTGGTTACCATCACCTTCATCGAGGAGGTCCTCGCTGTCATCGGGATCGGGGTACTGATCTTCAGTGGACATGGGGGTTGTCGTAATTGCAGTCTTCATATGGAGGGCTGATGCCTCTTGCATGACTGGTCACTTGTGACACTGCTAGGCTGCCTCTTGCAGATGCACACGTGCAAGAAAGAAGAAGAGAGTGAGTAGGAGTACGGAGGAGAAACGAACGGGACTCAAGAAACATAGTTAGAGGGAACTGTTGTGAGGATGGTGATGCTAGACGTACAGGCAGAACCTAGTCGGGAGGCACAGGGAAGGGGAAACCGCTGCTGTTTTTTTGCATCAACATGCAACTGAGTACACCAACACGCATTTGATCGCGGTGATAGACTTTTGGCAAGCTGCAGTGGGCTCGTAGTTGCTACAACAGGTCGTTGGCTACAATAGCAGGATTGTGAGTTTTCGGATTGGTGCAGTTGTTCTTCAGTGGAGCGGCTGTTGGTTTCTCTTAGGGGCGTTGCTGTTATGATTGGCTCCAAGCTGCCGTTGAACACTGGGTTGTTATAGCTGGAGCCAGTGCAGTTGCTGTACATTTCAGCATGTTCTTTGCTTGGGTTCCAGTGCTACTGCGACATAGGGAGTTGCTCCCTGAGGGCTAACTGTCGTAATTCGGTTGAGTTGCGCTTCACCCCTATAATGAGTGATACTGTGCAATGGAGTGTTGTTGCGATGACACATTGGAATACAGTTGTTGGCCTTCTCAATAGACTGCTACTGTTGGCACTGTGTTGCTGGACAGCTGTCGCTGTTCACCTATTGGGGGTCGCTACTGCACACGGCTGCTATGCACGCTGCTGGTTTGACTGGGTATTGTTGAGTTCTGCTCGCACGCCGAATAGAGCACGGGGATGTACTCTATCTGGACGAAGGCCATCTAGGCTGCGCAGCGGCAGTTTAGCTTGTAGACACGACAACGTGACTTCAGGGGGGGGGGTGAACAGGCTCTACAAAGGGGACATTACCGCGACTTGAGAGGCTGTCAGGAGGCTGCTACTTGCGACTTGGCCGCAGTTCGGCTAGCGTCTACTGCGTTTTTCTGGTCACCATTGCGAGACCCTCGGAGGTCCAGATTCCAAGGCCCTCTCACAGTGAGTTGAGTTGTTCCTTTCCTGGATCTCGAGAGTCTAACCTATCTCCTTCTATCCTTCTTAGTCTAAGTCTAGTCTGAGGTTACGAGAGGAAGGCGGCAGGCGGAATTGCAGCCCGTAGGACCGCAGCAAGACCTTGTGAGAGGTCCACCCACCGATTGCGGGAGCTCTGCCGGAACCTAGGCGGGGTTCTGGAGGCAGGCAACTTCAAGTATAATTTCGTCTGACGCATGTGATCCCTTCCCCTAACTATTATTCCTTTGGGTATCAAAGTATAACTATGAGAGATTATTATTTTTCTATTTTGTTATGTATGTCAGGACATGTTCTGCGAAAAGCTAAATAAACAGATATATATGAGAGTTCAGATAATTTTAAGTGAATTCAGACAAAGGAATTGAGGGGAAGGTGGGAGGAAGGTGTTATGCATGTGTTGACTGGGTCAACCCAACGCTGAGCTCCTCTAAGTTGATGTGGGCTCAGTGCTATGTTTTATTTATGTTGTTGGGCTGACTGTATGATCTTTTCAGGGCTGGGCCTATCCTAAGTTGGACAGACCAGTCGTTGTTTCTTCCTGGGGTTTCTGAACAGGAGGATGGACACCCTAAGTTGGGAAGGCTCAGAATCCTGATGTTTCTTTTGGGGTTGCTGAAAACAGAGCTGAGAATATTCTACGTTGCGTAGACCCCGTTCTGTGTGTGTTTTCTTCTGAGGGGGACACAGGTGAAGCTGAGCGTACCCTTAAGCTAGGCCGGCTCAGTCGTAAGCCATGAACAAAAAGGTTAACCAAAGTATATAATTTTGATATATATTATATGAATCTATATCAACTGACAGGTCGGACACCCTAAGTAAGGAAAGCTAGCCAGTAAGTCAGGTAGAACAAAAAGCAAAGGAAAGCAAGTGAAAAATATAATGAATGTAACTCGGGCAGGCTGAGCGTACCCTTAAGTTAGGGCGGTTCAGTCTTATGCACGTAATAATATGAAGGAGCAGAGAGTTAGTATAAATCTTCTTTTATTTGCCCTTCTAAACACAATGCAGGATTGGATGTCTGCCTAAGTTGGGTAGGTCTGATCATCTGCCTAATAAGAGAGGAAAGTATAAAGTTTGTGCAAGTACATCAATAGTTGTCTTCTTATATTGTCGTTACGGAGGCTAAGCGTACCCTTAAGTTAGGGCGGCTTAGTCATACGTCGGTTGTGATTGTCTAGACAGGTCAGGCGTTTTAGGTAGGCTAGGCATACCCCTAAGTTGGGGAAGTCTAATCCTATGCCCTACGTAAACTTCGTTTAAGGCTGACTAGACATACCCTTAAGTTAGGGCAGTCTAGTCTTATGCTTCATGTCGTCAGTTAAGCAGAAGTCAGACGTACCCTTAAGTTAGGGCGGTCTGGTTATATGTTTTATGACTAAAGTCAATGTGGTGTTGGACATACCCTTAAGTTAGGGCAATTCAGTTGTGCGTGCTTTACTTGTTTACTTAGGCAGGTTGGACATATCCTTAAGTCAGGGCATTGTCTAATCGTATGTCATAAGTAAGGGGGACTTAAAAGGGAAAAGAACTGAGAGATTTAACGAACTACTTGGGTTAAACTGATGTGGGATTGTGAGAGATGTTTTGTTTATGCATGCTTGTGGGCTCTCACTTTGGGGTGTATTTTCAATAGGTTAGCTGCGTAGATGCTCGTCAAGTGCTGGAGTCAGAGGTAGGTAAGATGGATGATGAGAGGGAGAGTTTGGGATAAAGATAGGGCTGACCTTACTTGAAGTTAGAATTGATGATAGCTCACAATACCATCTTCTGGAAAGGATCGTGTAAACTATCTCCAATTCTAACTATCAAGTAAGTGTCAGAAGTTAGTCCCAAGTATAGCTTTGCTTTGTCTTTCTGTTTTTAACTTTGTATAAATTTTGGCAGCCTCTTGTTCATACGGGAAACGCTGCCAAAATTTTTACAAATCTGAAAGAGTTAGTTATTTTTGGACTCATAGAAATTATGAAAAGACACATTTCCTACGTGAAGCGCTGCCGAAATTTTGTCGAATTTGGAGAGTTAGATTATTTTCAGCTAGGAGAAATATAACAATCCATCCTGTTTAGGGGATATGCTGCCAGAATTTCTTACATTTTTAGATAAACATCAGAGGTTAGTTAGGAAGGTAGGATTATTTCTTGATTACTCAGGCATGGCTTGGGTACTGGTCTGTGTTGCATTGCACGTCACCTTAATTCATATTGATTCAAGGCTTGACTAACTTCAAACTGATCCTCGTAGGTTTCCGGCTCAACTCTAATTCACTCTCGCTACTCAACCTAAAGGTCTTAGCCCCTGTGGATTGAAATGTTTGTTTTGGGTTTTTTACCCAGACTTTATTGAATGGCCATTTAAAAAGGACCGAGTGTCTTATTATGGAAGGTTGGACAAAGGTTGGGGTCTGTGTGGATAAGGCAAAGGGGTGTGAGGGCAGAGAATGGTTGAAGTTGACCCCTCGTAGTATGTGCTCTGTTGATGTGGATCTTTGATGTGATTGCAAGTGTGTTCTGTGAATTGAGATCTAGACTTGGTTTTGCGTATGATAATATATATATATATATATATATATATATATATATATATATATATATTTTTGAAGGAAGTCACATCGTGATTGTGAGAGTGATCGTCTCCCTTCTCATAGTTTTTGTATCATGTTTATTGTGCCCGCACAACTCATTGAGGCCGTGCTTAGTGATTATTTAAGTTCTGCATTGAGAGAAAAGGAAGATCTATTTTTAGCTCCTGCTTTTTTAAAATTAGTATGGTTAGACGTTGTAAGCCGTGGCAGCCGTCAAAGTCAAACCCCTTGATCTCTGGCCGCCACGACAGCTTGGAGCTGTCTACTCAACCCCTCTGCACCGGGTGCAAAAGAGGTGTGGTCTGCAACCGCGCATGGCGGTTGTTCAGCATCGAGAGATTAACCCTCAAGGCGCGTATCAGCCGACACTTGAGTGTCGAACGTGACCCTCGAGGATATCGAGGATCACGTGATTATGGGTACTAGATAGTACTCCATCAGTGTGAATGCTTGCGTAGGCTCGCATGGCTAGTCGATATGAGGAGACCCTACATCCGCGCAATTTTATACTAAGTCTTACGCGCGATGCCTAACCGAATTCCGGCTTAGAGAGGTATGGGTCGGGCTCTGAAGGGACTAGGAGTGTTGTTGTGTTGTCTGTTTGTGTGTCATTTTGTGTGTATGAGTGTTGTGGTGTAACGTGTGGTGTGTGTGATGCGTCCTAGTCGACCGGCGCCGAGTCGCGTTTGGGACCTCAGCCTCCCTGTGCGTCGACTCACGTGCGGGTTCGAGTTTTGGGAGTTCGACCGTGCGTAACCCCTATGCTACAGCGAACGAGAAACGCCCTCGGCTGGGCCACTTCTGCAATTGCATACGAAAAACCTTCGCATGTGGTTCAGTAGCTCGGTGGGGATACGCCCACCTAAGGGATGGTGACAGCTCCCGCAGGTGGAGGTAAGCGGTGCCTCGCGTGACCCTCTCCTGTCGTAGGGGCTCGCGAGAGGTACGGCTGACGCACTCGGTCGGAGCGGCAAACGCTCTCTGCGACAAGTCCTGCCAAATCCTGCGTGACGCGGCCGGGAGGGTCCCCGTGCAGGACTGATGCGCTCGACAACGTGCAGCCTTGTTGAGCGTCCAACTCTGTTTTGAGCATGTGCTTGGTAACACCCGCGCTTGTTGTTGCCTTTCTTGGCCGCTATTTCTTTCCTCGCTTGCCTGGTCTCACGCTTATCGTACCTCGTTTCCTCCACTCCTAATCGTCCAACCGCAACACTCTCCCCTACCATCTTCGGGTTGAGTCAACCGTGCCTCATCACATCTGCATCTGCCCTCGATGTCCGGGCTCGTGCATGTGCGGCTGTGTCTCTTCACACCTACATATCTGAGCCTACGATCGTACGTCTTGTTTGCAGATGAATCTGTACCTTAACTTTGGCTCTGTTCACAATAGTTAATCCAAAATTCAAAAAATAAGAAAAGAAGAAAATTTATCTGTAACTACCCTAGTGTGTCCCCGAACGACCAACTGTCGGCTTCTTTTACGGGAGGGAACCTAAAGTCCACACGTCCACCCGCCTTCAACCTCGAGGTCAAGGGTTCGAGCCCCAACAAGCCGAAACGGGCGATGCAAAAGGAGAGTTTTATGTAAAAAGAAGCTTATTCAGGGTCGAGCGGACTCGATCCCTGCACCCACCGCTTAACAATCTGCACCCTGAACCTATTGAGCTGGCTACTACTCTGGTTAAAAAATGAGCTGCTCAGGTACATGTACAACATTGGGGCTTAGCCCACCTAGCAACCTGAGTCCGTTTCTAAGTCTTTATGTGTGTGCGCTTACCAATCCTGTGTACCTGTCTGAGTGCTCGCCAGTTTAAATGTGTAGTGACCCGTAAGGTCATTTAATTCATGGGGAAGCCCGATGGTCGGTACTTGCCTGTAGCCATAATATTGAGGGTCTAGGCGAGGAAAACACTCAAGTCACGAGTAGGCTGGTACCACATCACGTGGCGGTAGATACGTCGGGCACCCGGGTCGGGCAGGAGAGAACAAACTAGTATCTCTAGACATTTAGTATCGGTAGATAGACAGGTACCAGCGCAAGTCTCAGTATGTGTCGCAGATGTTTCTGACATGAAAGTAGTCTAATCAACCCCTCGACTTTCTTGGCCGGAGGGTTTTACTATCAATCCTAATTACCAAAACGTGCATCATAACAACGCACACACATACTTTCAAAATTTTCTCACTGATTTGCCCCGACCTTAATGGTCGAGAAAATCGTCTTAAAAGTGTCGTACGAAAATACGTACCCTTTTTAAGTTCAGACCAACTCTGTCATGGTAGTCGGTGCACTCAATGTGTCGACTGCAAAAACATGACCAAATACCCTTGCAAGGGTATTAGGTCCGACAGCGCGCCTCCCGCAAGGTTTGGGCGTTGTCTTAATATGACAAATGCTTTGCTTTCCTTATGAATTTTACGGATGCAGAGCAGCGAGATTTGATTGGTGGGACATAAGGAATACTTATATGCGACAAAATACGAGAAAATTTTATAGAAGGTGATTTGATCAGAACCTCTGTCATACTCTGCGGGAAGCAAGAAAAAGAAAGGACGAGCAAGATTATGAGAAGAATGAGCATGAAAAAAGGTCAATTGATCTTTTAGCAGACACCTCTAATGGTAGGAAAGGTCGATTTCAGAAGGACGCTAAGGTCGTCAAGCGAAATCATAGACGGAGTAAAGGGAAGAAAAAAATGTTTTGTGTTGAGAGAAAGGAAACCAGAGAGAGGTGAATCGTCTCAGGCGGTCGAACGTTGTAGGTTGCAATCACCATCACTAGAGTTCCCAGTTGAGTTCGACTAAGGAGGAGGTCATGTTTTTCCATACTTAGATAGGGCATTGGACTATGCGGAGACCCATCACTTAAATAAGGCTGAGGTACTGGGATGCTTCGTCGATACACGAGAGTTTGAGTTGCGACAATTAGAGCAAATACAGCAAATTTGGCAGATTTCGCAGAGTGGATGCTTGAGTTGGAGCCGCAGGCACGATACGATTATGGGAGGATTTTACGTTGCGATAGACCTAATTTGGATCCCTTTCTACATGCCTTTACACGTTTCGACAGGGAACGAGGGTGGACGGATGAGGAGTTCATTAGAGAGGTGTGGGCATGGTTGACCCGTGATTTACAAGGTTATATGGATTAAGAAAGGATTAAATTCAGAAGGAGCAACGGTTGGGATGGCTATAGGGATGAACTCGATCGGGTGTTCAATTTGTGGTAGCGGATGTTTCGACCGGGAGCAGTGGACAGGTGGATACCTCAGTTCAAGGGGTGAGGTGCGAAGCCATCGAGGGACAAAATGTTTAACGCTCCAAGGTGGAGCTCGACCTACCCATGATACGTGAATTTTGCCTGTCCACCTCGAGCTAGAGGTCGAGGGCGAGATCGAGGCCGAGTACGAGGTGAAGATTGTGGTCGAGCTCAAGGTGGAGGTCGAGCTCGAGCTCGAGGTGGAGATCATGACTGAAGACATAGGGGATGGAGTGGTAGAGGCATAACTTGGTCTAACCATTCGATGCCTTGGGACAAGCCAATCATGAGTAGGACTTTGTAGGTGTAGTATTTAGTTACCATTTATACATTATGTTCATGCGAGCTGTAAGCAGGTGTCCTATACAATGTTTTGTCTTAAACACGTGATAAAGTATGTCGTTTGAGATTTTTTTTTGTTACATTTTCTTGTGTTGAGGCCCTAGGTTGAAATGCGTTATACAGTACCTTAATAAAGACCACTCTTAACATTTGGTTTTTATAGTTGATCATTGTGTGATACTTAAGTACATTGAGTGATTACTTTGTTTTTTATGAGTTGAGAGGTGTGATTGCACCTCAGTTGAGACTATTTTTTTTCCTTTTGTCATTGAGGTGATGACATTTGTGTAATATCTTGTGGTATTGTGACTATTTGATTTCAATTTATTTTTTTTTAGGTAGTTCAACCTTGTATATATATATATATGTGATTTTGTACTACAGTTGTTCTTCTGAGACTATCTTTTTGTCTGTGGCGATTACAATCACTCTCACATGTGTGAATTTTTCTTATGTGTGACGTTTTTTGTGCGAAAGGCGCACATAATGCGTTTTGTGTGTTTTGTGAGTGTGAAATGTCTGAACTGCCTACTCTTCTATATAATTGCACAGTTTATCGCACGTACCGACAAAAGACTCGGGTATAAGAAGGAGAACTGCAGTTCGTTCTGGTGAAATGATGCGAAAATCTCAGGATATTTATGAGTCTTTTGAGACTCAAATACTTATTCATGCCGAATATTATTGTTGGAGTTGAGGTGAGTTGTGATGAGGACCTATAAGTTTGTCTCTCAATGACGAGTGGTTTTATCGTTGACACGTCTTCCAATGGAATATTTGACTTATTTTCAAGTATAAGATGTTTTAATGATTTTTATGGGAAACTTATCCTTAAGTGATGGCTTAAATATTATATGGTTGACTCCTCTTCAAGTGGAAGATAGCTAAATGATTAAAATTGGCGTGGAAAACGATCAGAATGATAAAGTCTGACGAGAAGGACCAATAGAAATGGTTATTTATTGGTGAAATTTTGAAATGTTGCAAATATGGTGAAATATTTTAGAAACGATCTTCAAGATGTGTGGTCTATTTTTCTTTAATCAAGTGAAAAACCACGACCATGTGGATCTTACGATGAATGTTGTTTTTTTTTTGAAAGGATGTCGTGACCTCTATGTTGTCCTATAGAGAGTTGATAAATGCCTTACGTCAAACAGACCTCTGTGTAGTTCCTCAATAGGTTTGACTTCATTGCAACACACCGTTCAACCACTATGATGCTAATCTTAAGACTTATGTGATGACGCTCAACTAAAGAGTAGTTTTTTATCATCATTATGACACAACCCTTAATGTTGGCTGCTGACTGACACAACCTGTTAACAGGCGCACGTCTCACCAAAAGGTAAGGTGTGAGGGGTGTGGCCGCCTCAGATAGTTTTATCCCTGCGGGATGTTAGAGGTATAAAAATCGAGTCTGTTGTCTATCTGAGTCCTGGTAAAAGTTTTATTAGAAAAAAGTGACATATCATTGCACAACTAACGAAGGTACCTCCGCTAAAATAACAACGTGACGAGCCGTTGTCGAGCGCATCGGTCCGGCACCGCACCAGGGCAGCGCGGAACCCTCCGGCCGCGTCACGCAGGAGTTGGATTTTAAATCCTTCGTCGCAAATATACATGGAGCTTCCTTAGGCCGCTCCGGCCGAGTGCGCCAGCCATACCTCTCGCGAGCCTCTAAGACAGGATAGGGCCTACGCGAGACACGACTTACCTACACCTTACCGGGACTGTCACCTCCCTTCGGTGGACGTATCCCCGCCGCGCTACCAGTCCACAGTACGAAAGTTAATCAGTTACAATCGCAGAGGTGGACCAGCCGAGGGCGTTTCTCGTTCGCTGTAGCATAGGGGGTACATGCGGTATTACGCCTCTATCGAACCCGCACGCGAACCGACATCTTGGGGGGCTGAGGTCCCAAGCGCGACTCGTCGTCGGTCGACTAGGACGCATCCCACACACCACGCGCACACCTCTTTACGAACACAAGAATAAAACACACATACACACATACGAAACGACACAACACAAATAACGCGACAACGCTCATAGCCCCTCGGTAGCCAACCCATAACTCTCCAATGAGGAATTCGGATAGGCGTTGCGCGCGAGACTTAATATAAAACCGCGCGAATGTAGGGCTAACTCATATTGACTCGCAATGCAAGCGTACGCAAGCAGTCGCAATGATGGCGTACTATGTAGTACCCATACTTATGCGGTCCTTGTTAATCTCGAGGGTCGCATTCGACACTCAAGTGTCGGCTGACACGCGCATTGGGGGTTAATCTCTCGACGCTGGACAACTGTCAAACGCGGTTGAAAACCACACACCCTCTTCTGCACTCTGTGCAGAGTGGGTGGTACACAGGTCCATACCTGTGGTGGCAGTCGTTTCTTACTGCCCTGGAGGTGAGCCCCACTCCAGGCGTGGACATAAGTCAAGGGGTTTGACTTTGATGGTTGCCACGGACTACAACGTCCAACCATAAAATCTCTAAGAAGCAAAGGATAAAAGGGGATCTCCCTTTTTTCTCAAACACATAATCTGTTTGACCCTTGTGCATAATTACCGTTGGCCTCTCAAACACTCAGGGCACTCATGAATATATGGGGGTTGGTTATATAGGACCATCACTTCGCACAGTCACAGTGAGACTCCTCTCAACCATATATGTATGTAATCGCAGACAATCACATTCAGAGTCCGAACCACAAACATACCTGCAATCACATCAAAGATTCAACCAAAGGTCCACACGCTACACGGGGTCAACTTCAATCATTTTCTGTACTCATAGCCCTTGCTTTAGCCATGCAAACCTCAACCTCGGCGCAACCTCCCAGCAATAAAAATACTTTGTATCTTTGCTAAATGACCATTCAATAAAATCCGGGTAAAARCACAATAAAACAAATAAACCACAGGGCTAAAGCCTTTAGGTTGAGTGGCAGGAGTGAACTGGAGTTAAGTCGTAAACCGACGAATCGGCAACCGACCTGTTATCAGTGATAACAGAAGATGATCCTCAAGGGATCAGGCTGAATCTAGTCCTGATCTTGAATCAGACACCCCAAAGGACCTGTAACACAAGATAGGTCAAATGCGCAAGCTAAATCATTAGCATATGGGGAATAAACCTCCATAGCACATTCTCACTTAAGGCTACCTGTCAACTAAGTCCAAGCCTACCTCTAAGCCAGTGCCCAAAGCAAAGGTAGACTAATGGCAGAATCTCCCCTATTCAGGGTGGATCACCAGAATCGCYACCTGTTAAAATATAATCTAACTCCTTTAAACTAAGAAAATTTCGGCAGCGCTTCCCTTAGGAAAAGTGTCTTTCCAAAATTTATACAAGTTCATATATGAAAGCAGAAATAATCTCTAATTCTGGAAAACCAAAAGTTTTCTAACTCTCCAAATTGGTAGAAAATTTGGCAGCATTCMTTTTTAGAAAGGAAGACTTCCCAGATTTATACTAAGTCAGATGCGAACTCAAAAGACGACCTGAGTTCAACTTAGACAAGATTCAACTAACCCTTTAGTTTTGCAGAAATTCCGGCGGCACTCYCTCTAGAAAAGTATTTTTCCAAAAATTATACAAAGCTAGGTCCAGAATTTAGAAGTAATTTTGACTTCTCAAGATCCAATTTTGTCTAACTCCCTGAATTAGCAAAAATTTGGGCAGCACTCCCCTTAGAAAATAAGACTTTACAGATTTTTACTAAGTCAGATATAAGAAAAGACGAAGTTGAACTTTTGACAAGTCAAAATTCGACTAACTCCCTGAATTTGTAGAAATTTTGGCAACGCTTCCCGTAGAGAAAGTAGCTTGCTAAGATTTATAAAAAGCCAAGTGTAAGAAAAAATCTCAGAAAATGGAAGAATTTACCTAAGTAAAAARAGTTACTACAGAAAATGCAGGAATTGAAACTAACTCCTATAGCTCTAGCACGTGGCGAGCGACTAAAGCAACTACCTATTAACTGAWACTCAGACCAAGTAGTAACTTCACTCAGCCACATGCAGACCAAGTAGTAACTTCACTCAGCCACATGCAGACCAAGTAGTAACTTCACTCAGCCCAAGTTCATTCCATACAGAGAGTTTATGAATCTTGTAAGTCCTTGAACCCTTATTTCCCTCTTACATAAGGCATAGAGCTGGATCATTCGCCATGGAAACAATGCCCAACTTGCCTTTAAGATATACACGAACAGGTTGCACAACTACTTTTCTCTTCTCTTGGGCATATGACTGGGCCATTCGTCATGGAAACAATGCCTAGCCGCCCTGAGCCGTTTAATATCCAAAATTTAGTATTTCTCTGACTTTGTTTTCCAAAAAGGAAGCAAAKACGAGCATGRGAATGAACCATTCGACATGACAACAATGTTCAGCTTGCCCAGACTATTTCCATTTATACTTCGTATTTTTCCCTTTCTGTTCTTGATGATATGGCTTAATGCTGGACCATTCACCATGGAAACAATGCCCAACTGTCAGTTCACTCACAAATATAAATATAAAGTATTCTCCCTTTATACTCAGTTTAACTTATGTGCGCGGTTTTCAGGCTAAACCCTTCACCATGRAAACAATGCTTAGCCTTTTACCAGAAACCCTCCATCAAAATAAACAATAACTTAAATTCCTTCAACCAGGGAAACCCCCAGAGTTAACTAGAGCAACCAGGCCATTCACAATGAAAACAATGCCTGGTCCCCCAGAAAACAACTAAATAAACACAGCAACCATGTCATTCACCATGGAAACAATGCCTGGTCCTTCATAAAACAGTCAAATAAACACAGCCCTAAGCCATTCACAATGGAAATAATGCTCAGGCTTTGGTTGACCCTTCCAAATGCATGCAAGACTACCTTCCTCCCACCTTCCCCCAGTTTATCCCTTTGTCTGCTTTCAACAAAAATAAAGAAGAAACTTAGGCTTCACTCTCACACTTTCCTTCCATTCAGTCTGATTGGGTCCTGAAGAGAAAGCAAAAACCATAGGGACAACCTCATGCATACAACAGTCATACTGYAGGGGGATAAACAAACATGGGTGGTAGAAGGTTGTGCAGATGAAAGTGGTTTACCTGACGATTCCCCGCCTCCAGAACTCCTCCTGAGTACCGGCAGGGCTCCCGCAACCAGTGGGTGGACTCCCCACAGAGTCTTGATGCGGACCTACGGGTTGCAATCCCGCCTGCCGTCTTCCTCTCAGAACAGGACCAGACTTAGAGTAAGAAGTGCAGAAGAGATAAATTTGAGACTCTCAGATCCAAGAATAGTGTTCTCAGTCCCGCAAGAGAGGGCCTTGTAATCTTGGATCGCCTGAGGGCCCCACAATGGCGGCCAAAAGTACGCAGCAGCTTGGCCAAATCGACGTCAATCTGCCATAACCAACCCTCTGATGGCCCCCTAAATCGCCGCACCATCCCCCCACTTGTCCTGCCTGATCTGGTCACTTGCCTGAGCTTCAACACCTCTCTTCAACCAATCCCCGACCACACAGTTCCTTGCAATAGCCCTCCAGCCGCAGCAGCGGCAGGGGGCGGTGGTCAACAGCAACAATGTACAGTCTGCCGCAGTCACAGTCCGCACCTGTCCGCCAGCACAGCGGCAGCACCTGGCGAATCAATCAGCACACGGTATGTGGCAACAGCCTTGGCGGCCTTCAGCACCCAACAACAACTCTTTGGGACCCAGCAGCATCCAGTCTCCTGTCTGCAGCCCTCACAACTAGCCTACTGTATTTTCACTTCACGGGAGCATGACTACGAACTCGATCATGAGTTTAACCCCTATCACTACGAACAAGGGACATCATTATAACGCGATGGTAGGCAGAAGCCACCGCCTTGGGTTGCTCTTTTCTGCTCATCAAGTGTACATAACAGAGGATGAATCCTCTGCTAAGACACGGGTACCTACATGCATGACGAAACGGCACAACAACCCATCGCCCGGCTCCTCCCACATCGCCAATTCCAAGGTAAGCACCTCTTATTTTCTAATCTCCCTTTCTTACTTGTTTTCCCCCTTTTTCTCTCGCATCCGCGTACCTCTCATACTTGCGACTACGACGGCGTGACATAGCTACGACCTCGACCCATACCACATTGCTACCTCTATCGCGCCTGAGGGCGCCGGCGGGCTACCCCCATTGATATGACGAGCAATGTGCCAGACAACGAGTAAGTCTCTATCTTGCACGGTTGCCCCCCCCCCCCGCTATCTGTTACGATGGGACTCACAAAAGTGAATGAATCTATCTGCAAAAATGGCTAGGTGCATCGAACTTTGCCAACTCGTTCCCTTCTCTTCACCACCGCCAGCTCAGCGCACCTCATTCCTCACTAACCCACTATTCTACTCAACTAACCACAAAACTAACAGTACCATTGAACTCGCTCCATTCGAAAACCCCGACTCCGAACTTTATTCCACCTGTTTCCGTTAGGAATCGGCGAGCTAACCGTCTTTCCCTTTCGCCATCTTCCTCCTCCACCATATCTCCACGCACTGACTTTTCTACTAACCCGCCTTTCTACCAACGCACCGCTAAATCTGACTCTACCATCGAGGTCGACCAGGTCTAAAACCCCCGCCTAGCATGTCACGTTGCCGAAATCGACTAAGGGACGCCCGCGCTAGCTAACTCTTCACTCCCTCTCTTACTACTCCCGCCACAGCCCCGACGCAGTCCTTTCTCTTCGTCTCTTTTATCTTACTAACTATCATCTAAAACTAACCTCATAGCCGCGGTCGCAGCCCTCCAAAACCCCGTCTTCGACTCTCCTCTAGCTCGATTCCGTTAGGAATCGAGCGCGCTACCCCTTCTCTGCAACGCCTGACTCACCTTTCCGCCATCTCCACGCAAATGCACACGGGCGGAGATCCAGGTCAGGTTCACCCGGGTTATTTCTACTTCCACCACCCCGCTGCCCTGGCTCCCGGTCATCCGCCCGCGGCTTCCGCCTGCTGCCTGCACCGCGCTGCCCGTCTCGCTTAGCTCGTCACCATTGTGCCAGTGCCTGCACCTAGCACCGCCTCCTGTCCCGGTGCATCCTCCCTCCACCCTGCCTTCGTGCCACGTCGGGGAGCCATCTGCCAGCCCTGCTGCTGCTTAGCGCAGCGTTCGTCCCAGCACCCGTCACCCAACCTCTCACCCGCGTGGTCCGACAACCTCCGCCTCTCAAGAACGCTAGATGTCGGCCCACCCTCTTATTTATGCATGTCGTCCTTGCGAGCGGGCCACACTAATCTTCTCTGTATCATTCCAATTTTAACGGATGTCCCGAAGGACGTGGCTGGGCCAGTGCCCCGCTATACCGCCAAAGGCCTGACGGCCTCCCCCTCCGAACCCACGCTGCCTCCCCAGGCAGTCGGGACCCGCCAGGCCCCATCATCTGGGCCAGACGCGGGCTTGTACTCCATTCAACTCATGGGTGTACCCCCCCTGCGCTCGGCCCTTGGGCCCTGGACGCAACCCCGGCCCCGCGTCTCAAGGCAAGAGAGGGCGAGGCCCCGACACAGCCACGAAAACAGTCTGTAATTGCACCTTATGCATCCCCGTAAATACAACACACCCCCATGTGATCTCCCCCCGCCATCTTGCGTTCCCGAACGGGATGCAATGAACAAAACAGAAAGGGGAAATAAAATAGAATTACAACAGTGTCGGGGAACAGCAGGGCTGCTGGCCCCTCCCTGGCCCCGCGAATCGGGCCCCCCGCTGCGCCTCCGAACAAAACCGAGGGGGATAGCCTTAGCGGCCCTCAACCCTGTCGGTTCCTTTCGCGACGCTCCGCTGCAGTCGCTGCGCCGATGCCCGCTCACCTCGATCCCCGAACCTTCGTAGTGTCAGTCCAATGTCGTAACCTATAGGGCTAAGCCCAAGCCTGAGACTAGCGCCCACAAAGCACCATACAAAGCAGTGCGACGCGGCGTTTTGGGCCAACGAACCGGCCGCGCGGCTCCCCGTGCCTGCGCCGGCTTGCTCATACCGTTGTCAGGCGGCCACAAGCAGTGCGCCGCCTGAGATCCGCAGTTTTGGGACTTAGGCTCAGGGACAAATCCGTGTTTTGATGGTAGTCTCGTATGACCAGGCAGCAAAAATTAGGGGAACTCAGGGCACCCCTGATTTTGGGCGCACTGAGCCTTATGAGTAACCCTCGAAGATGGCGAGATGGGTGACCGGACTCGGCATGTCTAGGGACCGTCATTTCTGACCGTTCAGAGCGTTAGACCCGGATTGACCTGCCGCGGAGAGGCATCAAGGGAGTTGACCTTGACGCAACGTTTTTGCAGCATACGACCGGGGCGAAATGGGGCCTCAAATTTTTGTCTATTTTAGTACCGTAATTAAAGATGGGAAGAGGGGTTAAGACCAGTAGGGGAGAAGGGAAAAACATAATATCCCTTAATTTCTTTATTTTTCACAGCATTTAATTCTAGGGGGAATACCCTTGTTATTTTATTTTCCCGACAATTAAATTAAAAACATAGAAAAAGATTAAAAATGGTAAAA
>BFEA01000016.1:6284855-6296725 GCA_003427395.1 Chara braunii | reverse complement strand
GTTGGGGCTGGCGCAGTCTTCCTGTGTGAAGCGCCAGACCCCTTCACACCATGGAATGATGATGATGATGTATGTTTGGGGCTGCATTGCAATATTGATTGTTCGGATCATTGGTATCTAAGTCTTCCGCTGTGCTATTTTATACTTTGTATTGAAAGGTCGGTTCTTGTTCTGGTCTGCACCTATACGGTATGCAACAGTTACCCAGCCCATGTGTCCGAATGGAACATGATCTTAACTTGATCTTAACTTGAACGCAATCCCATGGCTAAAATAATGCTAGGGGATACCCTCTCTTACAAATCATTGGAACAACAGAAGAACATATACACCACTATTACACAACATCAGGGGCTCTTTAACTTGGATTCAATTGAAATAGAGAAAGTTTCCGTCTCAGTCCTATCAATACAGCTTGGTGAATCACATAGATAAAGCATAAAGGTCTACTTCGGAATATGTGATGGTTCACACAGAGGTAAGCAGTGCAAGTACGCATCCCCACAAAGATAGGGAAAGCAAGCATTGTGCCACGCACAGGCCTCCCACACGAGCCCTGGAGGGCCCTGGAGGCAGCCTCTAGCCACTGGCTCATTACCTTCAGGCAGCATGAGTTATATTGTCTGTTCCATCCTTTTGGTTTCCATTCTGAGTTCTTGTCGTCATTCTCAGGCTTTTCATTTGTGCCAGTTTTCGTCGGTACCCCAGTAGTGCCATTTCAGACCGATGATATCTGAACAGGGACAAGTGCCTGTTTAAACGTGCCTGCTTGGAGCAGTGGTGGGTCTGGTGCACGTGTTTACTGGTTCGAGGGCTGGGAAGACTTTCTGCGTATCAGGAATGGACCCTTTTCTTGGCCTGTAGCGCCTGGTCCAGCCCTTGTTCGTTCTAGACAGGCACAGGTATACCTCCTGATGCAGCAGGCAGGTGTGGACATCGGGTTGGAACCCAGGTCATGTGGCTTTGTACCTGAGCCTCTTGATTATGACTTTGGCCACTCCCATGGACCATCAAATCAGGTTAGATCGGACAGCCCAGGACTACTACCGGGTAGGGTAGGTAGCAGTCCCGCAGTATACATCTGGGTTCATTGAGTTCGCCTGGTGGGTCAATGTTTTTCTCACTCGGCCGCTGGGAGAGCAGCGTGACAGCCTGGCGTGCTAGCTGTAGGCATTAGCGCTAGTGGAGGTAGGCAGCCTGGCAAGAGGGGAATCTCCAGAGGCGGTGTTGGGCGGAAGAGGACTCAGCTTGGTGTCATAGCTTGGGGATCCATAGCCAGACTTCGCACTGCAATTTGCTGCAGCTCAAGACAAACCCTTTCACCTATCAGTATCACAGCTATATCAGAGAAGGAGAAATAGAGGAAGAGGGAGAGCCTTCTTCTCCTACTCCTCCTTAAACCACCAGGACCCGCCCAGGCAAAATTTCCGACCCCTGAATTCAAGGAGCTGCCAGGGCAGGCCTAGTAGGGGCTCCATGTAGGGTCAACATAGGTCTGGAATGTGGTCTGTCAAGAAAAACAAACGCCACCGACCAATAGACAGAAGCCAAAAATAAATAAAAAAGGTTAGTAGTGAAAGAACATTAAAAAAACTATGGCAGAAGATACCATTCCCCTGCATGGGTGGGGTTGGCCTACACGGGTTGACCTACTCAGACATACTTACGGTAGCTATTCCCTAACGACGACCCCACCTCGATGCATCTCAATCGTGTCCAGAGCTACATGGAAGCAGAAAAAGAGAGAGAAAAAACGAACAGTCTGGAGATGAAAAACAGGAAAAAAGAGAAAATTAGATATGATCCTTCCAGCCTATGCATGCGTGTCAGGCCTAAGGCCTGGCTCCACCACTCACGAGATATGCAAAATGAGAATGAATCTTCAGATAGAACATGGAGAGAGAGAGAGAGAGAGAGAGAGAGAGAGAGAGAGAGAGAGAGAGAGAGAGAGAGAGAGAGAGAGAGTGATATATATCTTTCGGAGAAGAGCGCTACAGAAAAGAGAGAGAGAGAGAGAGAGAGAGAGAGAGAGAGAGAGAGAGAGAGAGAGAGAGAGAGAGAGAGAGAGACAGAGAGAGAGTGGAGATTTGACATTGGTATTCCGGGAGCTAAGCTCGCTGGTTTGAGATCTGGGGTTTGTTGCTTGGAGGCAGTCAGGAGGTTGGAGGGTTGAGGCGAGGGAGAGACTATTATTACGTCGCAGTGACATGCATTGGGTCTTCTACTCCTTCCTCCTTCCCCCCATCTCCCACTTCGTCCGTGAGTGATTGCAGCGGGGAGGTTCTTCTATGCATGGACACCTCCCCGCTTGATGTGTGATCAGATCTGAACCAAACTATCATTTTTGCTGCACCGTCAGTCTGTTCCACCTTTTTTAGTCTTCCTCTGTGTCACATCATGTCTCTTCCTCATGTTGTCAATTCTTTGGACTTGCATTACCGACGCTTCACTCCAGGCATATGTCAGAGTGAGAGACGGAAACTTGGATATTTCAGGGCTACTTCTCCAGGTTCAGACTTTGGGATTGTATTCTGAAAGCATTTGGAGACCTTTACTATTTTCGGCTGGTTTTATCTCGGCCTTCTCTTCTTCTTCATCGTCTTCGACCTCCTGTCTTTACCGCCATTATGCATGGTTTTCTTCCCACAATGTATGGCGCCGTACTTTCCGACTCGAGTGATGATGATGAGTGCATTCTCTAAGTCTCGTTTTCATATGAGCCAGGTTGGTTGCTTTCAGACCTGCTGCATCATATTGTTCTCTCGCCCAACTCCGGTGATGAGTGCGTTGTCTAAGTCCCGTTTTCATATGCGCCAGGTTGGTTGATTTCAGACCTGCTACATCGTGGTGTTGCCGCCCCCGAATGGTTCTGGGGTCTGCATCATGCCTGTCCGATGATAAGCATGTTCACACCCATACTCTCCACTACCACACACGCAATAACGTGGAAATTAAAGACAATACAAAATCATTATGAAACAGAAAAGCAAATGGATGGTTTGACGAGTTTGTCGAACGCACAAGGACGCGTGTGAGATAAAGAGGAACCTCACTTCTCCGTAACCAAGGCGCGGTCCTTCGCTTCTGTCCTATTGAACCAGATACATCCGAGGCTCTCCAGGATTGTAGTTTGGAGCAACCCTGCACAGCACAAGAAGAACCCCACTCCACACAAGTTAATTCATACAGGCAACTTCCGTACATGACCCCCATTCGAAAGTACCTCGGCGTTTACCAGACTTCACGGCCAAACCAGGATGATGCAACGCTGTCAATTTGAACTGTGAAGAGTACTGCGTTCTGCTGATCAATATCCAATATCAATAACCAGAGAAATGCATAGCCACAGATAGAGAATCGTGGACAAGTTCACATCCATCCACAGCACACCAACTCCACCATACACCACAGCAGTGCTAGCACACATCCCATTGAAAGTCCTGATGCAGTGGACAATTTCTCACCTTCAATCTCCTAAACGAAGGGTCCCTACCTTCACAAGAGCACAAGGGCGTCTACACATTCCTGAGGCAATGATTTGGCCACTTTACAAAACACAGGGCCCTATACAGCTGAGTGATGCTCTGCAAGTTGACTGCCAGAGTCCGATGTCATTCATACCTCAGGTAATAAATGATGGAAACTCAAGACAGAGTTTCCGAAAACCAAAAGTGGACACAGCACCGGCAACAAAAAAATACATGCAAAGACATACGGATAGCTCAAGCAAAAGAGACCGCCGTAAATTCAGGCTTTTGATTCCAAAAGATAACCGCATATAACACATCGAACGCCCGGATGTGGTGCCTGAGCAGCAAGCAAGCGAACCACGGAACAATGACAGCAACTTCGCCTTGTAGAAGATGCAACGAAGTGAAGGATGCTCACAGGCCAGTGGCCAGCAGCAGCTCCCCCAGTCTCCTTGTATTGGAACAATTGACAAAGAAAACCAAAGCCAACTTTATTCTAACGTTTGGGCGACCATGCACAACAGAGGTCTTCGCATCTAAGCACCCATCTACAAAAAGACAACAATGTCTCACGTCTAGGGACCAATCCCCGTGATCCAACAACCAGATCAGACAGAACCTGTTCTGAAGCTTGAACAGAGGTTTCCACCTACCAACCCATCCGGTGTGCTTCTGCATAATGACGGCAAAGACGGTCATCTGCTCCAGAACGATGAAATCGATCATGGATGTGTGGTTTGCAACAAAAACCTGAGAAAAGAGACACAGAAGAGCCAAATTGGAAAAGCACAAACCAAAACAGCTTGTCAGGCACAGCACAGCACACACAAAAAAGGAAGGTTCAACAGAAGAATACAGAGAAAAGGAGAAAACAAAGACACCTTATCAGCTACAATACGGAGACACACGCAAAAAACGAAGACGGGAAAAAAAAGGGAAAAAAAAAAAAAAAACAGGAAGCTTCAGCAAAGAACACCGTATTTGGAGGCAGGATGAGCACTAACCAAGAGGGACAAAAAGGAGACTCAGAAAATGAAGAGGTTCGACAAAAGATCTTCCGAGTATTCATAACCATCACAAACAAGAACATGAGGTACAGTCAAACAATCAGGTAAATATATGCCTGTGAAGACGTTACCGAAACATTTACCGAAACATTGTCCGTTTAACAACAAGTCATTTCAATGTTCCACAATGGAACGCGATCTTTTTGATGAAATTTCTCTCGTTCATTATGTATAAAAGGGCCTTTACCCGATATAGGCCTCAGGCCTTGTAAAAATAGAGCAGCACAGGCCTTGTAAAAGTAAAGCATTGTGAAAAGGTATCTTGCCWGGGCTCAGAAACGTGAAAACAGGTCAAAAGTCAAGTTCTCTATCAACAGGCACATCTMAATCTAAGGCAAAGGRCATTGTCAAAAGACTTACCTGTTCACCAGGAGATGTGTATGTCATGTCTGTTCGAGTAAGGGTGTGTCTGAACGTGTAGGCAGTGTACCTGTTCGTGCAATGGAAAGTGCCTGTTCAAGTAGTAAATGTGTCTGTTCGTTTAGAGTTGTGCCTGTCCGAAAGTGAAGTCAGTAGGCACAGTCCCAGTTCTGGTCTAAGTCAAGGGGTCAGTCCAGATCCAGACTTTCAAGTCCAAATCCAGGCCGAAGTGCCTCAGCAGCAGTTGAATCTCATTGGGACTGTACTGGGACACATGCAATGCAGGGTCTGGGACAAAGGGAGAGGCTGAATTGAGCCAATGCAGACCCAGCGAGGAGTGGCCAGCACTATAAAGAGCTGCCTGCCTCATTCTTCGCCAGATCTCCACTGGCTGCAATGCGTGGAAGTGCTGGTGCACTTGTGCGCTGAGTCAGGAGGGGCAGCGCTGGAGGAGAAGACGCGCTGGAGGGAGGAAGATGCCTGTACGCTGAAAGTGATGCAGCCATAGCTGCCCAGCGAGTTAGCATTAGTAGTAGAGGGTTAGTATGTAGCTATGAGTAGTATCCAGAGTAGATCCTCACGAGTATTGAAGAGTGTGTATGCATCATAGGAGGAAGGGATTGAGGCTGAGAGTGTTCATTCAAGGTTTGGCTATGGAAGATACCTGAGTTGAATGTGACCTGCAGAGGTGGCGCTGATGAGTAGTGACCATATTGATGACTTGGAGACTATCTGCAGGGGTAGCGCTGATTCACTGGAAGTCATATTGATGAGTTGGCAAGATAGTGGTGTTGCGCTGATGAGCACTGGACTCAGGGGAACTTTGAAACACTTTGTATTCATATTTTTGATAATATAAGCTGTGATACTCGGTCCTCATCTTCTCTATCTTTGTCTATTGTCAGACTACTGTTCATTGTGTGTGGGAGTATGACGCTTGGCATGTACACACTAGCGTGAGATGGTCCCCAGGACCCATGCATGTAGATGTCTTCAATGGACACGTTGTTAAACCACCACTGCAAGGAAAATGATCAATAGCAAAATGACAGAATTCCAAACTGCAAAATCACACTGAATGCCAGATAGTCATAAGCTGTCCAGAAAGCAGAAATGCACTGATATCACACTGAAGGAGAACAAAAGCAGTGAACTCAATTGTCAATGAAAGCCCTCTCTCGCCACCACCAACAATGCCCTTGAAGCTCTTCCTCCTGCGGGCGCTCAGCGCCCAGAATACGATCGAATACAGCTATTACGCTATCCTATCAAAATGACTAAGCAACCAGTTGACTAGCAGCAGCAACTGCAGTACATGCAGACGATGACCATGCTTCTCCCCCACCCTCCTCCTCCAACCAAGGACCACCGCCAATCCCCGCTAGCTATCCTTGAGCCCCAGCCTGGCTATGGAGGCTGGGCTCTGGCGCTGTCTACATGCAGCGCCCACCTCCTGGGACCGTGCTCGCACAAGCACCTAGCGCAAGCAGCCGTGAGCAAATGATCCAGCAGCGCTGCTGCCTTGCACACAAGTGCCTGAGTGCCCTCCCAGCGGCCATGCTCTTTCCTATATGGAAAGGAGCCCGGCCCGTAGGCTGTCATGGCTGGGAGGCCCGTGTGCCCAGCAGGTCCAAAGTGTCTGCGCCCAGGCCTGTTCTGACAGTGGCCCGGGCGCGCATCGGTTCAGTGCGCCTAACCACCTCGTGCACTCTGAGGTGTTCCCTGTTTTCTGATAGGCCGAGAGGCCAGATTCCAAGTCAAGAAGAGAAGAGCCTGGAAGGCTCATGGAAGATTCTGATGCTCACGAGCAGGGAACACGTAACCAACTGACGCGTGGTAGCTGTCTGGCGCCCTCCAGGGCTGCTGAATTTTGCACTATTCAGGGTTCTTTGAGATACAGGGCCCACCTTCACTTAAGGCGGGCACAATGCTTGCAGCAGGGATACCCCCCTTCCAGGCATGCCGAGGACTCGTATCCTCGCAGCACTGTACCCAACGCAAAATTGTTGAACCTCATTTTCCACCCGACCCTGAATCCCATGAAATTCCCTCGGTTCATTATGTAGATGTCTTACTGCAGACAAGCTAAACCAACATGGCACCCAGAGCAAAATTGCTGAAACATTGTTTCACCCGACCCTGGACATCCAAACAATGTGTCCTCTGTTCACCTTGCCATCTCTGAGCAGGGCCACAGTGGCGGTTTAAGAGACCTCCTCTGTGCCAGCCTAGTTTCTGCTTTGCAACAACTCAGAGTGACATGGTATGGTGCTTTCCATTTATATTCATTCACGCTTCACAATGCGCAAGTAGTTAAACATGTTTTCCATGCCATCCCAATACCTCCCTCACAACCATAGAACAAATCTGCACTGGCATTCAATGGCCAACGCGCATTTCAGACAGCATTCCCATCTCTTCACCAGAAGGGCAACTAGTTAGGACATAATAGCACAAAGAATTTTCCAACTGTATACGACCATTATTGCCTTCGGTTTCATACAAAGAAGCCCAGCTGTAACTATACCCTTCGGATATTTGCTTCCACATGCCATTGCGATTTTCCTTCGCAATAATACAAAAGAATGATGTTGGAGAGTAGGGAAGTGTGGGACTGTGTGCACCTTCGCAGCAAACTTTGAGGGTAGAAGTTTTTTGGAATGTCAATGTCATGACCCAATAGCAACGCAGCCACAATTTTCCCTTTAGTTTCATTCGTGAGTTTTCGCATAAAGGAGGTGCTATTTTTAGCACCTGAAAGGACAGAGATCCTGGGTGCGGCCATAGAGAATCTGATCTGGATAAATACTGGATGTTTTCAGTTTGTGTGAATGGTGGATACTGAGGTGTCTGAACACAGGCAAGCCACGCCCGAGCTGTGGGCTATTAGCTAGGTATTTTTTGCAAGTCATCCCAAAAAATCCCTCCTTTGTGACCACTCAACAGAACCACGGTACCATTTTCACTAGACCCTTTTCCACTGGAACCAGTTATGCAGGTTGCCACCCCTTACTTGAAATCTTAGTGTGAGTCTGCCTTACAGGATGCACGTCACAGCTTACAACCCCATACAAAGATAATGGCGGATGGAGATGGGAAATGGAGCATAGAAAAAATAACATCTTCTGGTCAAACGTCCCACCTGCCTGAGTTCCCCCTTCTAGAGAACCGCGTTCCCCCTTCTAGAGAAACGCGGCAGAAGTATAGACATGACCAAAAACGCAGAAGTATGGACATTACCCTTGCAACAGAGGGACCAGGGAAGTGGGGACGCAGAGAAGGCTAGAGCACCTGGTTTGGTCGACGACTAGGCCTAGGTCCGTGGTACTTCACAACTCCCGTCCACGATGCAACAAACACGCCACACATAAACCCCACCAGCCACGTCTGCACAAATAAACCCAACAAGACAAACATACACAAGTTGGGACAAAATTCGAGCTGTCATCCATCTTCAAGGGCATTTCTCAACATTCGGGGTCAGAAGAGTCCCCCTGCCTCCTGCCTCCTCCTCCCCATTACTCGCTTTCCTATTCCCAGAGTCATTTTCATTCTTTCTTCGACTTTTTCCGAGCCTCGCAGTTTCCAGCTCAACTTGCAGTTTCAGCTTTCCTTTCCGAATTCTTTTTGTTTTTTTTCTTTTCAAAGGGTCAGCACCTAACATCCTTGTACCCATCAGAATTGAACATGTGATCTGTTTACTTACAGCTGCGTGTAGCACTCAGGCACAGGGCACGTGACTCCTTCGAATGTCGAGTTTGGGTTTCTCACTTTTTTTTTGCATTATCTTTTACTGTTTTCCCTTTTCCTCACTCAGCAATCAGCACACACAACCCATTCTGGACAGATCCGAGCTCCAGACATGCATGCCCATCAGGAAACACATCAGCACTGGACAGATCCGAGCTCAAGACATGCATCCCCATCATGAAACACATCAGCATGACTACGCTGAATCCGCCAAGATCCCAGTCACAGAGCATTTGAGAAGCACACCGTCATAAGCTACCCATGGACAAGACCCCAAGAAGAGACTCTAGAAGAGATTTGAATCAGCATGACAAATCCAACAGGATGATCTCTCTCCTACAGCATGGAGCAAGGCTATCGTTAACCGAATGCAACAGGATGATCACTCTCCAAAAGGAGAGTTCACAAATGCAACCGGATGATCACTCTCCTAAAGCACGGAGCAAGGCTAGCATTACCCACCACTACGTCCCCCAAGCATAAAAAAAAGAAACGAATGAGTTTGCATACATCTGAAACTTTCAGGACTGTGGGGCTACCAGACCAAAATGGCTGGCGCCGCCAGCCAAAAAAGAAAGAAATCACACCCATGCAAGTTCAGCTTTTTTGGCTCGAAGCACTACTTCAGATCCATAAAAACCGCTCCAGACATAATAGTTGTCTAATCAAACAGACGCACACAATAAGGTACAACAAAGTGATGAAGATAACCATTGGGTCAATCATCCCGACCGGAATCAGAACGTCAAGGTAGATAGAACACAACCTGCTTACAAGGATATGTATTATAACCATCAACACCACAAAAACTCCAGATCCATAAAAACCGCTGCGGACATAACGGTGGTTTAATCAACCAGACGCACACAAAAAGGTAAAACGAAGTGTTGAAGATAACCATTGGGCCAACCATCCCAACCGGGATCGAAACATCAAGGTAGATCACAACCTGCTTACAAGGATATGTATAACCATCACCGCCACGAAAATGTGTGCTTTCGGGGGGGCGAGAGGGGGGGAAGCAGGAGGAAATGAGTACAAAGAAACTTGTTACAAATATAGAGAAACACAGCTAGTGTGTTTGCGCGTGCCTATAATGAAATTTTTTTTGTTTCTTTTTTTTCCTCGGGGGAGGGGAGGGGGGCGGGGGGGCGGGAAGAAGGAAAAGGGACAGAGGAATGGTAGAGAACTAACCTCCAGACTCTGCCTCAACCTGCCCGGCCTTAGGATGAAATGTACTGGTATGAATAGGGACAAGAATACCACCCATCCAGCCATCAAGAGCATAAACCTGTGGTTGAAGTAATATTAAAGCAAGGAACAAGGCTACGTTAGGAATGAAATTAAGAACAGGGTAACTCAGCCACGAAACCAACAAGCTCAAGTAGCTCTCTCTCTCTCTCTCTCTCTCCAACAAGCTCCAGCACTTGTAAATGCACAAGGAAGAATGTGTTCACACAGAATGTGCGATGTGGGGACTAAAGTCTGACTTTCATCACTTGGCCAGCCTCGATGGAGAGCTGTACTCAGGTATTCATCTGATCTCCCACGTACTCGAACTCATGACCTGTTCGCTAACAGCTGCTGCATGTGCGTACCATTCAGCCAGCCACAAGGGACGAGTGACAATTCACTTCGAACGGAGAGGGTTTGGGTTCTTTTTTTTCAGCTGCGTTAATGTATCTGATATTTTGGTTGATGCTTGACTTGCAAATCCATTGAATGGAAAAAAAACTTCAGAAAAGGGCAAAACTCGATGGAAACGGTATACATCCAGTACCGACCCAGACCATCCACATCGACTCCCATGCATACCACAGGCGCAATCAGATCATACCTACCTCAATGGGAACAATATACAGTAGCGAACCACAACACCTATGCACCAGAGCGGGAACAGATAGATATTCCAGTTCCACGCGTCCGGGGGATTGCACTTGAAGCACCGAGTGAAATTGTCCTGCAGAGAAGAGGGGGAGAAGAAAAATGAGAATCCAAACAGTACCTTCAAGGCCTGTTGCTGAATGGTGCTCAGAACTGATACTCACTCGTCACCAACAGTCAATAACCAAGCACAAATCCTGCCTGTGGATACAACCACTCTGTGTCCAAAAACAAAGAGAGAGAGAGAGAGAGAGAGAGATTGTCACCAACAGTCAAGCAACAGATCATGAGTACAAATCCTGCCTGTGGATATAACCACTCCGTGTCCAAAAGCAAGCACAGAGAGAAAGAGAGAGAGAGAGAGAGAGAGAGAGAGAGAGAGAGAAATACGAGCATCGACAGTCAGGCCGCTTTGGACCCTTCAATTTCAAAAATACCCCTCAGTCACACGTCGACCCCCTGGTCGGCCGTGAGGGATCAACATGGAAGGGGAAGGAGCACAGTGTGGCGCACTCAAGGGAGGGAGTGACAAATGATAGTTAGATGTAGCCGTATACACCTGGATGGACGCAGGTCGACCAGCCTGAATCTAACTGACGATATTGACGTATAATTAATTTCCTCCTTCCATTAACAAGGTTTTGGGCGGCAAGGACTGACAATTGTCCGCTGTTCTTGCAAATTACTACTGCGCTGGCACTTTCCATTGATGTCGACGTACAATTATGTCACTGTTCAATAAGATAAGCTACTGCGCTGACACTTTCCATTGATGTCAACGTACAATTACGTCACTGACCAATAAGATAAGCTACTGCGCTGACACTTTCCATTGATGTCGACGTACAATTATGTCACTGATGAATAAGATAAGCTACTGCGCTGACACTTTCCATTGATGTCGACGTACACTTATGTCACCGATCAACAAGATAAGAAGAGTGCGAGCCGGAACATCGGAGAGGGCCCAGGGTTGGGAAGTGGCACTGATGATCCAACGAATTTTCACTTACGTCAACTATCGCGCTGACGCCTTCCGTTAACACTTGACTTACGTCGAGCAATTCTCCTCTTTCGCAGGAAGGGGGGGGGGGGGAGGAGGAAGTGGTGCTCCAAGTTAAGGATCAAAGGACATTGCTGATTGCCAATGGTTTTTCGCAACACGAAAAAAATGAGAAACAGCCTAATGGAGAAAAAAATAAATAAAAAGAAATGCTCGGGAGGTAAGGAGCAAACACCATTATTGATTGATAGCCAATAATACTTATACGCAAAGATGAAAAGACACTCTGAAAAGATCAAAAAAAGAAAAAGAAAAAAAAAGAGAAAAAAAAAAAAA
>BFEA01000016.1:6222844-6237608 GCA_003427395.1 Chara braunii | reverse complement strand
GAAAAAAAAAAAGAAAAAAAAAAAGAGAAAATGAAGTCTCAAACTTGGCGGTTGGCCTAACGCTACTTCCATCGATAGGATGAGCAAAACCCGAATGAATCTTCAACGAAAACATGGAAATATACACGGCCGCACTGTCTTCCCCCCCCAGCTCGTTACAACGAGCTGCCCAAGCGCTTGTTCGTTTTGACGAACGACCTGCGTCTACACATAAGTTTTTGTTCTTTTTTTTATTTTTCTTTTATTTCTTTTTCTTGGGTGTGCTCCCCTGTCCCCACATCAGCAAGTTGTGCTTGGCATGGAAAGTGGGAAAATGGGGATAAAAAGTATAATGAGAAGTTAAGAAAAAAAAATGAGAAAAGGAAAAATGAGGCAGATTGCCTCATGGTTGAAAAAAAACAGTCATTTTGGTTGTGTAGGAGCGTATTGGTTCCCACTTCATTTTGAGCCGAATATTTATGGCTGCGAGATCTTGGATCTCGCGGTTTACGACACGTGCGTGGAAAGGAAAAGTTGGAGAGTTGAGGTTGAGGGAGAGAGAGAACGAAAGTGGTTGGGAAAGGGGAGGACCTACCTTTCCCAACATGGCAACAACCTGCCCGTTTTCAGTGGGAGGGTAAATAAAAGTAAAGTAGGGGGCTGTTGCATGCAACAACATGAACCTGACTGATATAAGGGTCAGACACGTGCACTTAGATTTTTTTTTTTTTCTTTTGTTTATTTTCTCTGTTATTGTGCATTCTCGTGAGGACACTTGTCCTGACGAGGTGCTACCTCTTGCAGAAATTGTAAGAGATAACTGTCAGGCTCCTGTTTTTAGAGACAACTTGAAAATTGAAGGGTAAAAAATGAAAAGGCTAGGTACAACCTTTTCCTTGATGTATCTTCCCTGGAAAATGGGGTAAAATATATCAAACTGAACGGGGTTATATCTCTCCAACCCCTCATGATCTCAGCTATCTCGTGAAATTCTGAGATAACAGAGATAAAGAAAATAAAAATAAAAATTAGGCAGTTAAAGGAACTGCGCCCACTAAGGGTGTGGTTGTCATGCAACCACAATTATCCTGGGTCTTGGTCAGATCAAGGGCTCACTGTGAGCCCGCGATTTTGCTTGGGGGTTTGAGTGACATCCAACCCTCCTTAGCCACTATAAAAAAAGGCAGATGTCTCCAACTGCCACACAAAAGCACTTGCTACTAGTGTGTGACAAACACACTTGAATGCTGCTAGGATGCTGGAGGAGTTGCCACTAGCAGAGGCAACGTGGGAGGAGACCAGAGGACTGCAGAGGAGCGCGAGAGGAGGAACAAAACAACCATAACTAGGGTAGGGAGCGCTTTGCTCCTCTTCCTTCTAGCTGGAGCTGGTCCAAGGGAACGGTACATGGGACGCTGTGGGACTAAGGCGGTGCAGTGCAAGTACAATTTGGGCCTGGCTTTGTCCAGGGCCCAAATTTTACTAATTTGGCGGCAAGTTTCATGGCAGTGGCGGGACGTCAGGATGTCATTGGTGATGGTATCGGCAGACATAACCTTAGCAGGCTGTTTTCCCACTTCTATGGGGAAGTGCCACCAAAATGTTATGGCGTCAATGACAACCATTTTTGTAGCGTTATGCTTCCGAAATTGGGCGTCAGACAACACTAAGTAGGGGGAATGTGCCTGATATATTTTTTTTTGCATCGAGGGGCTCGTCGTTAATGTCGGTAAAAGGGTAAATTGCGGCATAATTATTACAGCAATACGGCGGGCATAATTTGAGGTGTCGACAATAAGCTTCGTATTGGACTGGGATAGTCGAGGTAGAAACGACGCACTATTTTTTTTTCGTACGAGCGACAACAGAGGTGAGAGCATTGACTTTGACTAAGTTGAACCAGTGGGACCAACTGAGCCCGTGCAAGTACAATTTGGGCCTGGATTTGTCCAGGGTCCAAATTTTACTAATTAAGCGGCAAGTTTCATGGCAGTGGCGGGACGTCAGGATGTCATTGGTGATGGTATCGACAGACATAACCTTAGCAGTCTGTTTTCCCACTTCTGTGGGGAAGTGCCGCCAAAATATTATGACGTCAATGACAACAATTTTTGTAGCGTCATGCTTCCGAAATTGGGGGTCGTCAGGCAGCACTAAGTAGGGGGAATGTGCCGGATTTTTTTTTTTTTGCATCGAGGGGCTCGTCGTCAATGTCGGTAAAAGGGTAAATTGCGGCAGAATTATTACAGCAATACGACGGGCATAATTTGAGGTGTCGACAATAAACTTCGTATTGGACTGGGATAGTTGAGGTAGAAACAACGCACTATTTTTTTTTGTACGAGCGACAACAAAGGTGAGACCATTGACTTTGACTAAGTTGAACCAGTGGGACCAACTGAGCCCGTGAGTGAGACAATGTTGAGCGCATCGGTCCCGCAGGGGGACCCTCCCGACCACGTATGGTTGCACCTCACCGTCGATACATCGTACTCGCTGTTCACCCGGGCGAGAACCCAACTCTCACCTGTGAGCGCACTGTTAGCTCCGGACGAGGCTGCACTGGTGTGACTTGCAAAAAACATGCTAAATACGCTTATAAAGACATTTGGCATGACAATCTTTCCGAACCCTATTAAGCAACGTCCCCGTCTCGACGAGCGTCCAATCCAAATACTATTTAAACATAGCCTCAAGGAAAAGTATACAATGATTTTTTAACATAGCCGATTTGAATAAAACAGTCACCAAGTTATATCAACTCCAAACTTTAATTCCTCAAAACAACGAGGCAAATGTCAGCAGTCAAATATCACATTTAATTCCTAACCAGAATAAAAATCTACAATAGCCGAATAATCGGCTTGGCACTGACACATCCCAAAGGACCCAAACTTTAATTCAATATAGTCGATAAAACTACTTTTCACTAGTTATAAGCACTAACAAAAAGTAATTCAATGTCAAACTTAGGATTACACCATTCCCGGTCTCTTTGAGCGATGTTTCATCGTGCCGAGCATTTAGATCATCGTACCACACGACATGCCAAAAGGTTAGACGAATTGAGGTTGTTGTGCGTACCACAAATGTATCTTATGGGTTGAGCCCCGTTAAGTCCAACCTCACAGCCATTATTGTCACAAGCAAGCCACCCATTTTAGTCACTAATATATTGGATGAGAGGGGTATTCACAAATAAAATTTATCCCCTTTTGCCCATGAAATCTACTTTTATAAGTAAGTTCTTCACTTTCGCCACACACTTCGTTAATTTCATCCACTAACTTTGCTCAATGATCAAACTCTCATAATCTTTATTCCGAATAAAAAACTTAACGTTTTTACGTCTCAAAATTTCACACTTGTTGACAACGTCATTTTTAACCAAAACTAAAGTTGAGTGGAGGGTCAAAGAATCAGGTGGGCTTTCCTGCAGCAAATGACGCTCCCACCAGCTATTAGTCAAAATTTATTCCTCTCAACCATGTAAATCACCACCACAGACTAGATCGCTTGCAACCCGTAACAAGTTAAGTGAAGGACTCCACAATCAACGAGTTTCCCTGCAGAAGATGATGCCTTCATCGGCTATTACGTGACTAAGCTAAGTGGGGATGTCGATCCTGACGGTTCTTTCCTTACCATCTGCCACACACAAAACCACCTGTGACTCACAACCACTGGCCAAGTGAGGAATTTCAGAAACAAGCGGGTTTCCCTGCCGCATGTAACACCCTCACGGAGAACTGAGAGCCAACAAAGTGGAGTGTCGATTATAGTCGCGGATAAAACTCTTACTCTATAGAATCTTTTTAAGCCATCCTCCCTCTTGAGGATGAGTTACCCATAAAAATTATTTAAGCCATCCTCCCACTCAAGGATGGACTATCCATAAAAATTATTTAAGTTATCTTCTCACTCAAGGATGAGCTATCCATAAAATTCATAAGAAAGTCTTTCATTTGAAGGGGAGTCAACCATAAAATCTCTCAATCATCCTCCCACTTGAGGATGAGTCATCCATATAGCCTTTAAAACATCCTCCACTTGAAAATGAGTCCAAATGGAACAAATAATCACTTAAGCTTTCCTCGGGCATAACCCCTCTCTCATTTATAACTTAATATAATATTTGGACTCTGTGAGTCTCCCATAAATATCTCATTGATAATTCACGCTTTCTTCACTTCACCGAACCCTCTTTAGTTCAGACATACTTTATTCACGATTTGCCACCCTTTTCTTTCATACATTTATTTTTTTTAATCTCGTATATCAATTAGAATAAACACAGAAAAAACACAAGGTCACAACGACGAAAACGCTAATGACAACCAGAACGATCATGATGCTGCAATTTGAGGGAATTAAAACCCATAGCAAGATGATTCCTAAAAGAGATTCATATTATCTCGAATTTCAAATCATCACATATCTCAGACCACCATAAATCAAAGTCTCAATTAAAATAAATAACCTTGTATAGTTTATCATACATGTCATAATTGACTGATGTACATAAAACGATCCAAAATGCTCTCGCGAAGATGAGTGAGCGTTAACATATGGACGACCAAACCTTAGAAAACTTTCACTTACATCCAATAAAAACTAAAACTAACTTAGAAAGCGGATAGTCAAATATCGAACCCTCACTCAGAATCAGAATTATATACAAGGTGAATCCTATATATCACAAAACTCATAAACTCAGCTTAAAAGCAAAATAACCAGATAAATGTTTATCAGTCTAGCAACTGAGTTTTCCGCATCGTCATAACATTCCAAGTGTTTATCTATAGGTCGTTCAAGACTGCTGACATTACTCTACTTCTTTCTGGCTATAGATGAGATAAGTAAATTGATGATAACCATTGAGAAAAACCAACCCTTATCTAGAGCAAACGGTCTCACTCTTCAACTCCTTCCTTTGCGGGTATGACCAGTCTTTCCACAACAACCACATACTACTTTTTCCACTGCTCTCGTTGCCTGCTATTCTTTCGCCCTGTCCAACTTGCAGTTGACGATGCATCTTTGTCATCACACTCCTTTTTAGGATCAGATGTTGTGGGAGGTGGGGCTATACCAACTTTTTTATGGCTCCCTCACTTTTTTTTTCCTTCCTGCTTGGGACATCAATTGTTATTTCACAGGTATGAGTCGCGACATTTCTCGCTCTAGTCTGCACCTCTTTTATCTCAATTTATGACTTTCTTTCTTCTCTTTACTCCATTTACGATTCCGCTTGACGATCTTAGCGTTCTTCTGAAATCCACTTTTCATACCCTCATAGGTGCCTACTGAAAATCCATTTGGTCTTTTGCCAAGTTCGCTTTCTTAGAATATTTCGACTCATTTCATACTCTTGCTTCTTGCAGAGTATGATAGAGGTGTTGATTAAAATCGCTTTGTACGAAATTATCTTGTATTTTGTGCCATATAAGTCTTTATTCTATCCCACGAATAAAATCTCGCTCCTCTTCATCTGAAAAATTCATAAGGAAGACGAAACATTTCTGATTCAGATAACACCCATACTTTGCGGGAATGGCGTTGTCAGAGCAAACACCCTTACAAGGGTATTTGCTCATGTTTTTGCCTCCGATATAATATCGACGCAAGTTGTCGTGAAGATGACGGTCTGGAGTAAAAGTGAGATTTTTTTGGGCATGACGTTGTGAATCAAACTTCTCGACCACTGAGGCCGAGGTTGCGAGGTGACCATACGAGATGACACGGCGTGTACGACAATAGGTAAGACTTAGTAAAAATAAAAATATTCAGCCGCAAGGGCCAGGGGAAGACAAAAACAAGAAAAGATCGCACGGGATGCGACGACTGTGACCTAAATCAAATGTTCAGACAGTAAAAACAAAATAAATTAGTTCGCGCCCAAGGGCGTCGGACTGACCGGTATAAAGGAACCCACGGGTCGCTCCACCGTGAGCTAAAAAGGAGACTTGAGAAATTAATATAAGCCCCGACCATGTGGTGGGGGCAGCCAAGAGGAACATTTTGCGTACCATACCAGGAAGTGGGGGTGGACACTGGCCTAGGCTAACCATAGAAAAACGAGCGATCGGCCTATTACACCGACAGAGTCAGTCCTCAGGTTCTACTGTACTTATAGCAGGGTTGCTCCTGTTCTAACAGAATTAGGAGCTAGCCCATGAGATACAGGTGCGGATCAATGAGTCGAGGATGCAAGGATCGAGTCCATCTTGCCCCCTCGACTAACTCCTTTTTAGTAGGGGTAGAAGCGGACCCTGCTCTTTCAAGCTCCGCTTTAGATCAAGCGGGGCTTGAACCTGCGACCGATAGATTGGAAGTAAAGTGGCTAGGGACAAAAATTTAGGTTCATTCCCGTTGTAGAAACCCGACAGTTGGTCGCACGGGGTATATTAGAGGTAGTTCGGTTAAATTTACTTCTTTTTTTTTCGTTTTTTTTTTTTTTTTTCGTTAGGCTGTTATTTTATATTTTTATTAAGACTTTTTGGATTCCATACAGACCTTCAGACCATTACTCCGTATTTTTCCGAGTTTAGAAGAAGATACGTGGGGTGGGGTTGAGGATGGTCATTGCCGTCGTCTACGAACTACGGAGCGCTTACAACGACTTCCTTCCCACCAACTAATCAAGAATAAGCTAAAAAGACATGAATCTTCCGTTAGAACACAGGAAAAGGCCATTTGTATGCAGGCCTCGGTACTACGATGATGGTTGGCTTTGTCATCAGAAAAGGAAAGGAAGAGGATCTGGCATGATTTGAGGGGCAGATTCTTTAAACAAGAATGGATAAGCGGAGCGTGGCCAAGGGGAGTCAAAACGTACCTTTATTCATAGAGACAAGATTGAGAAAGGACAACGGTAAGCTTTATGTCAGCAGAAGCGGGGAAGGAGAAGAGCAAGCATGCGGGTACGAGCTAACGAGGAAAAATGATGAGCATGATCGTGAGTAAGAGCGGAATTGCGAGCGAGTAAGCATCCGGGAAAAAACGGTCAGGCAAGGAGACGAGCTAACAAACCCGGGAATAAGGAAAATATAGATAGGTGGAAAGCAAAAGATCGTGGCAGTTTTCTTCGTTGACCTATATTCTTCTTTAGGCCATCTTCTTCGTTGTGTGGTTTTTCTTATTGAAAATTTTTCTTTACTATTGTGGTAATCATTTACTTTTTGTCCATGATCACATGGGTTGCATAGGATTGTATTACGAAGAATAGCAGTAATCTAACCTCGCAATAATCCAACCGTAGAGACCCCACTTATTCTACACCACACAAGGAATTGGAGTTGAGTCCTCGAGGTACGACTTCATTAGTGATAGATAGGGACACTCGGAACCTCGTCATTGTGTGTGTATGTAAGTGTCGACATCGCGGCGTCCTCACGCTGCTTCAATCAATAGGATGAGCAAAATCATATGAATTTTTCGCTGGAACATGAAAATATATATTGCCACACTTGCTTGATTATGTGCGAGTGAGTGTATGTGTGTGTGTGTGTGTGTGTATGTGTGAATCGCACATCGGGCTGCATGGTACTTCTATCTATAAAACAAACAAAATCGAATGAATCTACCGCTAGAGCGTCGAAGAATACGATCCTACACGTACGCGTGTGTGTGTATGAATGTGTATATTAGTATGTGAGATAGGGAAAAAGAGACAGAGAACCTTCTACATGTGCTGGATATACATATATATACATATATAATCAAACAGTACATATATATATATATATATCACAAGGTAAAAGTGTCGGTAAAATGTAGACAGAGATGGAAAAGAGGACGACAGGCATGTGGCTATGACATGCTGTTTCGTCGAAGGCTCGCCGACTTATCAGGTGGTTGAATCGTGTGGCTATGACATGTTGTTTCGTCGAAGGCTCGTCGACTCTTCAGGTGGTTGAATTCTTATATATGCACTGCCTAAAGACTTGAATGAACGAGAAGGCGGGACTTCGGTAAAGTATAGCTGGTAACTAATCACCTTGCCTTTCTCTGAACTGCTCGATTGATCGATATTTGCGACTCGTCTATCTGTAATCAAATGGCTCATAACTAGTTGAAGTTATGATAGCGACGGGATTAGTGAATGAAGACACAAAGAGGAAAAAAAAGCAGGTGGGGCTCATGAAGAAGTGCGCACGGAGGTAGAAGAAGGGGAAAAAGAAGAAGAAGGAAAAGGGGGGGGAGCAGTAGTCAAGAGTCACAACCCACAGTCAGAAGTCATATCCCACAGGCAAGAGCCACAACCCACACTCAGAAGTCATATCCCACACGCAAGAATCACAACCCACTGTCAAAAGTTATGTTCCACAGATGAAAAATCGTGACTCATAGATTTAAGCAGCAGCACACCGAATTAAAATTATGGGGAAAGTATCAGGCCTTGACATTATGAAGCAAGCAGGTCGTGGGCATGTGATACTTGGTCCAAGTCAAGCCAAGGGGAGCAGAGGCTGGGGCGGTTTGTGGCTTAGTGCAAGTCAATATAGGGACTGGCCGACCCACGTTTCAAGGAAATTGTTCATTCATGAGAAGTGTTGAAGTGCTATTGAAGCACTTGTGCGCTATCCGTGAGTCAATATAGGGACTGGCCGACCGTGAGTAGCATGCGCATGAGAGCGCTGCTGGGCAGCACTACACTGAGAGTGAAGGCGGCCATAACTGCATAAGTTGGTAGTAGGGATAAAACTGAGTATCAACGGATGTATTCATTGTCTAGATCCTCAAGTAGAGAGAAAGTGAGAGAGAGGGATTAAGCCAGGGAGAAAAGAGAGTCACCTACCTTAGATGAGGATACTAATATTGGGTTACTGAGTTTTGCGTTGTTGAGCACTTGGTGACTGAGTCTTTGATACTGTCAAATATGATAAACTTTTGGTATTTCTAAGCTGCACAAATCTGGACCTTGCATCTCTGGTATCTTGTGTGGATTTCGTAGGATTTTTCAATGCGTGTGTGCATAAGTGTGTGACAGAAAGAGAGAGAGAAGAAGGGAGGGAGAAAAGACAGATACAGACAAACACAAGCAGTGAATAGATACAGACAAGCAAACAAATATAGATGAGCTAACAGACAGACAAGTGCAAAGAGATAGACTGATAGACACCAACAAACAGACAAACGCACACTCACACACAGAGCTAGAGAAATAGACTTACATGACTGTCTTGGATCGTTGCCACTGCAGATCGGGCAACCAGTCCTCGAACACAGCCCATCCTACTGACATTATTGGATCGGACCGGGGAGATAACCACATACATTTATTGACACTATATTATTATTATTATTATCATAATAAGAGCATTGATCAGGGTCACCAGCCTGTACGTACGGAGGTCCCCGGGCAGACCTCTGTACGTACTGGCGTTCGGGGTCCCGTACGGAGTCCGAACCTAATGGCGTTCGACCCCCACCAAAAATTATTTCAGGGCCTAAAAATATATATATTTTTTGGAATTTGTTTTTGTGAGTTCTCTATGACGTCAGGTATATGCTTATAAATTTTCAAGTCATTTAGCTCAGCCAAATAAGCATTAAAAATCACCAAAGATGGCGGTGTTAAAACATGCTCGCCCACGTTGTTTTTCACTTTTTACTTTTTGTTTTCACTTTAGTTCGGAGTCTAAATAATTTTAATATTTTGTGAAACTTTTTTAGTGAGTTTTGCATTATGTAAAGTACACATTTGTAAATTTTCAGGGCATTTAGCTATGCCAAAAAAAAATAAAAAAAATCGTTGAAGATGGCGGTGTCGAAAACGTGCTCGTGCACTCACTTTTTTTTTTTTTTTTTTTAGTATTTATTTTTTATATTTTATTTTTATTTCAAATTTAGTAAGGAATTTGGATGTTATGCTCAGGCAAATCTTGTTTAATTTATTTTTATTAATAACTTATCGTTTTTTTATTTATTATTATTATTATTATTATTATTATTATTTTTGGATCCGCGTTCGACCCGAACGACCTAACGCATCCCCAAGGGGTCCCATACGTTCGTGCGTTCGGCCCGTCCAGAACGCCGGTTACGCTGGTATTGATATTATTGATTATTATTAATGCTATTATTTATTAGATAGGATTAATTGTTGTATTTATCGATCTTAAAACGCAGAAATGTCTAATAAGAGCGAGTCATCAACTTATGATGATTACATCCCTGCCTTTTGTACACGGCACCCGTCGTTCTTGCTGATCTCAGTTATCTGCCGTTGAGGGTGCTGAAAGAAGTTCATTGAGCCTTATCACTTAGAACAGAGGGGGAAACACACAGACGAAAGGGAAGAAGGGAGAAATAAGAGATAGAGGAAGAGAAAAAAGAAGGAGAAAAACAAAGAGAGATAGAGAGAGAGGGAAAGAAAAACGATGATGTGAAGGCACATGTTTGGTCTTGGCGATGGCCTACAGGGGTCGATATCTCTACGTACTTTGGTTCTGTTGCTAACGTCAACAGTTGCATTGTCAATTTGTAGGTTGGTAGTAGTTGCGTGAAGGTAGTCCGGGTGTCAAACACCGAAGTTGGGAAAGGACTCTGGGTACCTATGTTGGTGACGACGAGAGTATGCTCTTATTGACAATCAAATACAGTGTTTCAGGTTCTCCATTGGTGTAGCACCAATGTAATTTTACCTTCTGGATAGTGTAGGAATTTCTGGCTTTCAATGTGATCTTGCAATCTTCAATCTGTCATTCTGCCACTGCCCGTTTCCTTACATTGTTATTATTATTATTATTATTATTATTATTATTATTATTATTATTATTATTATTGTTTTGGTAGCTTGTGACCCCAGCCAGCCTCCTGCCCGCCCTAAGTAAAGGCAGACCTGAATATCCGCGAAAGACCTTTATCTCAACATTTTCCAAAGTGGGTCTCAGACAGTGTTGCACGCTAGTTGGTTGAAGTGCAACCGGGGCCTCATCCTGGGGGTTCTTCCAGAAGAAGCAACTGCGCAGGTAGTGGCGCCCTGGGCACACGAAGCGTGAGGCCAGCATAGTAAGAAGGGGTCGCGAACCACTAAGAACATAACATTGCCACCACATTCGCGTGAAGGCACTGAGTGGAGTGGGTTACAATGGACAACGGGACACTAGCGGGATATGACTAGGCATGCAGAGCAGCAAGCATGTACCCGCATAGTCTTGCAAATAGGCAGGACATCTAACACACACACATGATTATAGAGAAAAAAATAAGCATAATAGCAAGAAGGTTGTTGTGACCAGAGTTGTGTGATGAAAGCAAAGGGAATGCATGTGGACTAAAAGGGGAGGCAGTACCAGAAAAGAAAGAAGGAGTAAGAAGAGTGAAAGGAGGAAGGTGAAAAGAGGGAGAGATGGTTAAACGCCGTTATAATATTCAATGAATTATAAAGAAGTGTATGTATACTTCTACACTCCTAAGCACCTCCTCACTTCTCTAACAACTTAGATTTTTTTTTCATCCTCAACCCTTGCCCCATCCCACCTCTTCCCCGAATCTTAAGCTCTTTGTTGTCCTTTTTGTCTCTGGTCACTTCACCCTTGCCCTATCCCTCCTCTTCGCTGAATCTTAACCTCTTTATTGTTTTTTTTGTCTCTGGTCACTTCACCTTTGCCCCATCACCCCTCTTCGCTGAATTTTAAGTTCTTTGTTGTCTTTTTTGTCTGTGATCACTTCACTCTCGTTCCATCCCCCCTCTTCGCCGAATCTTAACCTCTTTGTTGTTTTTTTTGTTTGTGGTCACTTCACCCTTGACCCATCCCCCCTCTTCGCTGAATTTYAAGCTCTTTGTTTTCCTTTTWATCTTTGGTCACTTCACCCTTGCCCCATCCCCCCTCTTCGCCGAATCCTAAGCTCTTTGTTGTCCTTTTTATTTCTGGTTCCTTCACCCTTGCCCCATCCCCCCTCTTCGCCGAATATTAACCTGTTTGTTGTCCTTTTTGTCTTTGGTCACTTCACTCTTACTCCATCCCCTCTCTTCACCGAATCCTAAGCTCTTTGTTATCCTTTTTTATCTCAGGTGACTTCATCCTTGCCCCATCCCCCCTCTTCGTCGAATCTTTTTCCTTTTTATCGCAGGTCCTTTCACCCTTGCCCCATCCCCCCTCTTCGTCGAATATTAACCTCTTTGTTGTCCTTTTTGTCTGTGGTCACTTCACCCTTGCCCCATTCCCCCTCTTCACTAAATATTAACCTCTTTGTTGTCCTTTCCATCTCTGGTTACTTCACCCTTGCCCCATCCCCCATCTTCGTCGAATCTTAAGTTCTTTGTTTTCCTTTTTATCGCTGGTCCCTTCACCATTGCCCCATCCCCCCTCTTCACCGAATATCAACCTCTTTGTTGTCCTTTTCGTCTCTGGTCACTTCACTCTTGCCCCATTCCGCCTCTTCACCGAATCCTAACCTCTTTGCTGTCCTTTTTATCTCTGGTCACTTCATCCTTGCCACATCCCCCCTCTTCGCCGAATCTTAAGGTCTTTGTTTTCCTTTTTATCTTTAGTCCCTTCACCCTTATTTTATCCCCCCCCTTCGCCGAATATTAACCTCTTTGTTGTCTTTTTTGTCCATGGTCACTTCACCCTTGCTCCATCCCTCCTCTTTGCTGAATATTAATCTTTTTGTTGTCCTTTTTATCTCTGGTTACTTCACCCTTGGCACGTCCCCCCTCTTCGTCGAATCTTAAGCTCTTTGTTTTCCTTTTTCCCGTTGGTACCTTCACCCTTGCCCCATCCCCCCTCTTCGCCGAATATTAACCTCTTTGTCGTCTTTTTTGTATGTGGTCACTTCACCCTTGCCTCATCCCCCCTCTTCGTCGAATATTAACCTCTTTGTTGTCCTTTTTATCTCTGGTTACTTCACCCTTACCCCATCCTCCCTCTTCCCTGAATGTTAAGCTCTTTGTTTTCCTTTTTATCTTTGGTCCCTTCACCCTTGCCCCATCTCCTCTCTTCGTCGTATATTAACCTCTTTGTTGTCCTTTTTGTCTCTGGTCACTTCACCCCTGCCCCATCCCCGCTCTTCCCCGAATATTAAGCTCTTTGCTTTCCTTTTTGTCTCTGGTCACTTCACCCTTGCCCTATCCGCCCTATTCACCGAATCTTAATCTCTTTGTTGTCCTTTTTGTCTCTGGTCACTTCACCCTTTCCAATCCGCACTCTTCGCTGAATTTTAAGCTCTTTGTTTTCTTTTTTATCTCTGGTCACTTCACCCTAGCGGCCTCACCTCATCCCCCCTCTTCGTCGAATCTTAACCTCGTTGTTGTCCTTTTTGTCTGTGGTCACTTCACCTTTGTCCCATTTTCCCTCTTTATCGAATCCTAAGCTCTTTGTTTTCTTTTTTATCTCTGGTCGCTTTACTCTTGCTTCATCCGCCCTCTTCGTCGAATCTTAAGCTCTTTGTTTTCCTTTTTATCTTTAGTCCCGTCACCCTTGCCTCATCCCCCCTCTTCGCCGAATATTAACCTATTTATTGTTTTTTTTTATCTCTGGTCACTTCACCCTTGCTCCATCCCCCCTCTTTGCCGAATCCTAAGCTCTTTGTTTTCTTTTTTTACCTCTAGTCACTTCACCCTTGCCCCATCCCCCTTCTTCGTCGGATCTTAAGCTCTTTGTTTTCCTTTTTATCTCTGGTCACTTCACCTTTGGCTCATCTGCCCTCGTCGCTGAATCTTAAGCTGTTTGTTTTCTTTTTTATCTCTGGTCACTTCACCCTTGCCCCATCCCCCCTCTTCGCCGAATCTTAAGCTATTTACTTTACCCTATTCCTTTATAATAAAAATAAACCGGCAGAGGCGGTAAGTGGCAGTACGATGTTTGTATACCCCCTTTCATTGCAATCTCAACCCCGAAGTCATCCAAACACTAAGAGGAGTTTCATTCAGAATCAAGTTTGTTACTCAGGTTTTGTTTTATTTTGCTTACTCAATTTTATTTTATTTTTCTCAAACCAATTGCACTTTATATTTAAACCACCACTACCTCCGACCCTGTTTTTGTCGAGTCTGATTTTCACTACGCACCGAGTTTTGCCGAGCCGGGTCAGTTTCGTAAGAGAATGAACAAAGAAAAAAAAAAAAAACTTTATGAATACCTCGATAACCACGAGGTACATTTTATGAGGTGTTCGTGTGATTGTGTCCTCAGAGAGGTATTTACGGACAAACAAAAAAAACAAAAAAAAGATCCCTTATGTGATTGAGGGCGGGTACAGGATGCTACAATATCAAGACAGTTACGTGTCACCCGTTAAACACGCCCTACCTGGCTAGCAGGGCACTACAAGGACACGAGAACAAAAACTAAACAAAAACGAAACAAAAAGAAACAAACTCTTTCGAAACATACTGGCCAGATACATTTTTGAAAACACTGACGCAACTTCCGCCTTCGTGAGCGTCTTCCCCAACGTCCCTCCATTTGAAACTTTTTTTTTTTTTTTTTTTTTTTCTTTTTATTTTGTCGGCCTCCAACCCTGTCCCGAACCCCATGTTTTAACTTTTAAGTAGTAGGCTAGTAGATGGACTCTGCGTTTGCTTGTGAAAGGTATTGGTGGTTTTACTGATTAGTTTTTATAATATTTGTTGTTCTTTAATAATAAAGGAAAACAGGCGGGGGTGGGGGGGGAGATGATAGTACCACAGGGTTTATATTCTTTTTCGGTGTCGCCTCAACCCTCAAGCTATCCAGATAATAATTACAAGAAAATAGACCGGGACAAGGGGGGGGGGGGAAGAGAAGAGAAGTGTCATTCAGAACTTCTCAACCCGCTTACCCTCAATATGTAA
>BFEA01000016.1:6191259-6202732 GCA_003427395.1 Chara braunii | reverse complement strand
AGAGAGTTTGGGGATGCCGACAAACACACACACACACACACATACACACACACGTGTATGAGCTCTTGTTTGTCAATGCACCTGAGATCCGTTGCGCACCGTTGCCATATATCCTGTTGCGAACCCTATTTAGTTGGCACCTGAGTTGGCAAAGTTTAACTAGGGGAAGCGTTCAGAGTAAGTAACAATCAGTGGATTGGATTTTGGGACGCTGGACATGGTTTCCAGCAGGTGCAGCTTGCCACCAGAAGTTAACTAGGAGGAGAAGGAGGCGACTATCTATGATAATTCATGATCATCATCAGCCTCATCCTCCTCATTGTTACAACCATCACCATGCGTGCTGTAGGAGAATGGAAATATGCGGAGCACCCAGCTTGACACGGCAGCGGCGGCGGCAAAGACAGTCGACGCGGCCGCCGCCGCTGCCGCAGTAGTCCTTGCTGCTCTCCAGCTTGCAGCTCTTGTCGTCACTCACGTGTTGCTGCCCTTGGTGGTTCTTATCGGCCAGCCCGTGAGCTGCGGCCGAAGCTTCTACTTCTCTTCCAGTCTTGGTGATGACCGTCGATCTGAAACGGATGCACAGTCCCCATCGACTCCTTGGCGCTCGCTTGCGAAGGCCAGTTCCGTACAGTGGCAGGCGGGGGACATCCTATACCTGTGCAAGGGAGATGTATGGTCCAATGAACAGCTACGAGTGGTGGGGAAAGGCACGGTGGAGAGTCCCGTCACAGTGAGCGGGCAATATGATTGCCGCAATGATAGACCTAGCGACGGTCTGCCAGTTATTAGCGGCGCGATTCGATTGAAGGTCGCCGATCTGCGACTGACCAAGTGGAAAAAGAACAAGGCCGTGCTGGTGTTCGATCTGTCGTCCATCTTATCTTCGAGAACAGACCTTTCTTACTTCAGCGTTTACGTGGACAATCAGCTATTCTATCCTGCGCGATTCCCAAACTACTTGTTGCCCAATGACACCTGGGGCAACAACCTAGAGATGACGGACAAGTTCTGGCAGGTGGAACAGAAAGTGGAGGGGAACCAAACCATCACGTCATGCAAGGCGCCGAAATCGTTCCTGGAACACCGTCTTCCGGACGGTTTCCTCGCGGGAAGCAGGGCCGTGGTGAGGGAGGGAGTCTTTGCATGGAAGACTCCGTTGGTTATTCGTCATAGAGGGGACGTGGTATGGTTGGACGAAGAAGTCCGAGGAGGCAGCATGTACTTCGAGAACAAACTGGAGTTTCTTGATGCTCCCAGAGAGGCGTATTATGACAAAAAGCGCCGGTTGCTGTACATATTCCCCCATCCTGGGCAGCAGGTAGGGGATCTGCACGTGGTGACACGAAGATACGCATCTGTGGTCCACGTGGCAGCAGGATCGAGCAACGTTGTCCTGGAAAGCTTGAGGGTGGAGAAAGGACAGCACGGGATTGCGACCGAACGGTACGAGAAAAACGACGACAACGCCGTGCGAAATGTGACCGTTAGGGACTGCGTCATCTCGCGCACCGTGATCGGGATCTGGATGCCATTCCCAAGGGGTCTCTTCTTGGTCCAGCGCAATGTGGTCACCTGGGCCCTCTCAGATTGCATTGGCGGGTTCGAGATGCTCGACGACGACGAATCTCGGGCCGCCACGTATCGGGCCGAGGGCAACGTTGTGCGGCATTGCGGCTATGTGAGCGGATGGTCTCGAGCTGTGGGGTTGTACGTCAACGAAGCGATAGGCAATGTGGTGTCTATGACAGCCTACGCGGGGATCTTTGGGACGTTCTTCGCGCCCAACAGGCTGTCCAGCAACATAGTGTTCGATGTCTTGATGGGCATGGCCGACGGGGGCGGAGTGTACGTCATCCAGACGGCAGACAATGGGGGTCACAAGTATATCACCGACAACATCATATCCGATTGTTACGGAAATTGGGCCAATTTGGGCCTTAGATCGGATCCTAAGGACCGCTACTTCCTGGGTGGATTCGGCATCTACGTGGACGGTGCTTTGACGGGAAACGTCCACGTCATCAACAATTCGGTGATCCGATGCCGCGGCAAAGCGATGCGGAACAGCCTTGCGCAGAACGTGGTATGGAAGGCCAACTTCGTCTGGAACCAGCTAGGCGGCGGGTTCGAGTTCCTCACCTACTTCCCAGCTTCCAACACCGTGGTTGACGACAACGTAATTTATGCGAGCAGCAGGATCTTGAGCTACAGAGGTTACGGGATGGTTGCCAGGGGGTTGGACATGAGCGCGGAGTATTTCCGCTCGGTGGGGTCCTGGAACGGGAACTTGTATTGCCCCGCGGATCTGGAGAAAGTCAACAACTTCGTGGTTGACCCGGTCAACAGAGTCAGCGCCGAAATGGGCTGGTCGGGGTATCAAGCCCTGACGGACGACCCGTCCCTGCTATGCGACGACACAAAGACGACTGAAATTCAGGCGAAGGGCCAGATGTACGAGCATGTGATCGCACAGGTTCGAGAAAGAAACGCGCAGCAAGAGCTCAAGCTGGCAAGTCTCCTCCAGGTTGCCGAGTTAGACTCACCGCCGCCGGCCGCAGATACGGGACCACCGTCAGGGGAAGAAGGGGAGGTAGGAGGAGGAGGTGGGAGTACTCACGCTGGCAGCAAGTTGAAAGCCATCATCGTGCTCGCTATGGCACTTGCTGGCTCCTTCTTGCTCTTGGTTCTGGGCTTGGGACTGACGTATTATTGGTGGCAGACAAGGCGGAGACAACAGATGCAACAGAAGGAAGAGACCGAGCGGCTAACTCGGCTGCGAGCTTATATTCCCAAGACTGGAATAGGCAAGCGCGTGGTGGATGAAGCTGATGATAGCGAAGTGGAAGGCCTTCTGAGTGTCAACAAGAAGCGGCATGATTTGAAGCGGGACATTGAACAAGGAGGAGGAAGAGAAGGGGGAGAAAGAAAGGAAAGGGAGGGGAGGGAGCTCAAGACCGACGAGAGGAGGGGTGGTAAGGAGAAGACGGGCAGACAGAAGAAGAGCGGCGGTGACACGAGGGAGAGAGGGGAAGAGAAGGGGGGGAGCGGTGGGGAGAAGACGGACGGCGAGTCGGATGGGACACATCGCAAGCGCGACAAACACGGCAAGCGAAGGAAGAGAGATGAAGGCGAGCATAGTAAGGAGAGCGATTTAGGGGATTTTTTAGATGAGGAAGAGCAAGGTGCTGAGCCGAAGGATGGCCTGTCAGGTGGTAGAAGTGCGCATCACCGTTGGAGGGAAGGCCGCAGAAAAGGAGACAGAGAAGCTGAGAGTGATAAGGAGGGGAGTGATCGCGGTGGAAAAGAGCGAGGAGGGGGGAGAAAAGATAGCCGGGGGGAGCCAAGCAGCGAGAGACTTCTGCCCAGAAGGGAGGAGAACCGCGAGCTCCCAAAGGAGAGTGGCGCGCGCAGCAAGGCGAGCGGCAGCGAGCGCAGCAAGGTGAGCGGCAAGGGCGGTAAGCTGAATGGGCAGAGCGGCAAAGCGAGCGGTGAGGGCAGCCAGCGGAGCGGAGAGGTAAGCGACGAGGGCGATGAGTGGAGCGAGAAGGAGGAGGGCAAGCTCATGCAGCTGCATAAGGAGGGTGGTGAGCGCCGCAAGGACGGCGGCGATATCACCAAGCAGGGCGGCGAGGTTAGCGAGGAGCATGACGAGCTCATGGAGGGGGGAAAGAAGCTGAGCAAGGAGGGTGGCGGGTATGCGATACCTGAACGTGGCAAGAGGGGCAGTGAGCTGAGCATAGAGAGCAGCGAGCCAGGGCAGAAGGGCGACCAGGTCAGCCAGGAGCGCGCCGAGCCGAGCAAGAAGGACGGCGAGCCCGGAAAGGAGAGGGGCAAGTTCAGCAAACAGGCGGGCGAGCTTGGGAAGGAGGGGGGGGGATCTAGGACAGGGAAGGGGGATGACACCCGGAAAGTGAGCGGCGATTCTGGCGAGGAGAACGGCAGTGATTCGAGCAGCGAGGAGGGCGGCGCAAGCAGCGAGAAGGGCACCAAGCGCGGCGAAGAGCGCGATGAGCTGCGCAAGGATGGTGGCAAGCGCAGCCAAGAGAGTGAAGAGAGTGACAAGGTCATCCAGGAGGCAAGCATTCGCAGCAAGAAGATCGCGGGGGATTCCGTCAAGGAGAGCCCCAAGCTGATCAAGTTGATTGCTGCGCTCAGCAAGGATGGTGAAAGCGCAAGAGACAGGAAAAGAGGAGAAGACGATAGACGTGGAGCAGCGGTGGTTGTAAAAGAGGGGGGAGGAAGTGATCGTAGCAAAGGGCACAGTGAGCGCGGCAAAGATGGTGGTGATAGGGAGGTTGTGAGTAAGCAGGAGGACCGAAAACTGCAGAGCCCAAAGGAAAGCAGAAAGGAAGAGAGCGACAAAGACCGAGAAAGCGCAAGAGACAGGAAAAGAGGAGAAGACGATAGACGTGGAGCAGCGGTGGTTGTTAAAGATGGGGGAGGAAGTGATCGCAGCAAAGGACGCACTGAACGCGGCAAAGATGGTGATAGGGAGGTTGTGAGTAAGCAGGAGGACCGAAAACTGCAGAGCGCGAAGGAAAGCAGAAGAAAGGAAGAGAGCGACAATGAAGGAGAAAGCGCAAGGGACATGAGACGAGGAGGAGAAGGTGATAGACATGGAGCAGTAGTGGAAAGAACAGGGCAAGAGGGAATGAAAGAAAGGAAAAGAGAGGGAGGTAGGGATGGAGAACAAGATGGGGGGAAAGAGAAGAAGAGAGGGGCAGAGGATGATAGAGAGCGAGAAAGAAAGAAAGATGGCAGAGGGGACGACAGGGACGGAGAAAGTGGGAGAGTGAGGAGAACGGAGGAGGATGACAGAGAGGAGAAGGAGGGGAAACAACAAAGGATAAGGGAGGAGGGTGATAGGGTGAGAGAAGTTGGGAAAGAGAGGAGAAGGTACGATAGGGAGCGAGAAGGAGGGAATGGCAGGAGAGAGGAAGAGGGTGATAGAGAGCGAGAAAGAGTGAGAGATGGACGAGAGCGGAGAGGAGAAGAGAGTGACGGGCGAGCTGAAAGTGGGAGGGATGGGAGAAAAGGGGACAGAGAAGGAGGAGGAGGCAAAGAAGGCGGGATAGAGAGGAGGAGGGGAGAGATAGACGTGGAGCGAGCAGGTGGAAACGACAGGAGAAGGGGGAAGATTGACAGTGAGGAAGAAGGTAAGAAAGAGAGGAGAAGTGATGATGGAGAGCGAGGGAGTGGCAAACATAAGGAAGGGGAAGAGGGTGATAGCGAGAGAGAACGAGGAGGCGGGAAAGATAGCGGAAGGGAAGAACTTGGTGGTAGAGGAGAAGAAGGTGGCAAAGAGAGGAGAAGGTACGAGAAAGAGCGAGAAAGCGGGAGAGAGAGGGGACGGAAAGAGGATGGCCGTGGTCTCGATGGGCAGTATTCCAGCCCAGACTTGGACAGAGAGAGAGAAGGGGGTGGGAAAGATAGCAGAAGGGACGGAAGAGATAAAGAGAGAAAAAAAGAAGATGATGACAGAGAACGGGGTGGTGGTAAATACCGAAAAACAAAAGAGGATGACAAAGACCGAAAGAACCGGAGAGAGCGGGGAGTAGACGATAGAGAGGGAGAAGTTAGACAGGACAGGAAAAGTGACGGCAGGGAGGGAGAGAAAACTGCGGAGGAGAGGAGAATGTTTGGCGGAGAGCGAGAAATGGGAAAAGAAATGGAAACAGACGCGGGAGACAGGAAGCGAGGTGGGAAGGAGGTGCCGACGGAAGGGGGTGACATAGAGCGAGACTTCGGGAGAGAGAGGAGGAGGGATGGCAGAGATAGAGAAACAGGGAGAGAAGATAGCAGAAAGGAAGAGGATGAGAGGAACCCTAGGGAGCGAGAAACCAGGCAAGAAAGACAAACGCAAGGGGGTCACACAGAGGGAGAAGCCCGGAAAGAGAGGAGAACGGACCACAGGGGGGAGGAAACTCGAAGAGAGAAGAGAATGGAAGAGGTTGACAGAAAGCAAGAGGGTAGGAGAGAGATGAGATCGGAAGAGGGTGTCGGAGATGGAGAAGCCAGGAAGGAGAGGCGAAAGGAAGAAAGAGGGAAAGAGAGGAGAAAGGAAGAGGATGACATAAAGCGAGAAGGTGGGAAAGAGAGGAGGAAGGAAGAGGGTGACGAAGAGCGAGCAATTGGGCAAGAGAGAAGAAGGGATGGCAGAGAGCGTGAAACAGAGCAGGAGGGTGAAAGGAAGGAAGAGAGTCACAAGCGAGAAAACAGGCAAGAAAGAAGGGACGACACAGACCGAGAAAATGGCAAAGGAAGGAGAAGGGAGCAGGGTGACAGAAAGCGAGATGGTGGGCAAGAGGGGAGCACAGAAGAGGGTGTCAGAGAGCGAGAGGTTGGGCAAGAGAGAAGGCGGCACGATAGGGAGCAAGAAATTGGGAAAGATAAGAGGAAGGAAGCAGATGATCGAAGCCGAGAAGGCGAGAGAGAGAGGAGGAAGGAAGAGGGACAACAGAGGAGAAAGGAAGACACAGAGCGGGAAACCGAGAAAGAAAAGAGGAGGGACGAGGATGACAAAAAGGGAGAGGGTGGGAAAGAGAGGAGGAAGGAAGAGAGTGACAAAGAGCGAGAGGTTGAGCTTGAGAAAAGGTATAACAGACAGCACGACATTCAGAAAGAGAAGATGGGCGAAGATAATGACCGAAAGGGAGTAGGTGGGAAGGAGAGAAGAGCGGCAGAGGGTAACCTAGAGCAAGTTGTTGGGCTGGAGAGAAGAGACAACAGAGAGCGAGGAAATGGAAAAGACAAGAAAAAAGAAGAGGATGACAGAATACGAGAAGGCGGAAAAGAGGTGAGAACGGAAGAGGGTCACAGAAAGCGAGAAACAGGGAAAGAGAAGATAAAGGTAGAGGATGACAGAAATCGAGAACGCGGCGAAGCGAGTGACGGAGAGCGAGAAGGCTCGAAAGAAGCAAGGAGGGAGAACAGAGAGCGAGAGATAGGGAAACAAAGGAAGGGGGAAGGAGATGGCGGAAAGCAAAAAGTTGGGAAAGACAGGATAAGGGAAGAGGCAGACAGGGAGCACAAAGATAAGCAAGAGGGTGGGAGGAATGACAGAGAACGACAAGGTGGAAAAGAGAGTGACAGACATCGAGAAAGTGGGTAAGAGAGGACAAGGGAGGAGGAGGAGGACAAGGAGCGAGAAGGTGAGAAAGAGACCAAAAGTGGAGAAGGTGGCGAGTGTTCGACCATCATCACCGAGTAAACACGAAGGATTAGGGTAGGGAAGATCCTTAAGGGGACAGCTCTGAAGAGGTGGAATTCTGAGAACTGAGAAGTTGGCCTGTTGCGCTTGTTAAGGTCAGTCTGCCAGCTCACTCTGTCACACTCCTGTGTCCTTTTCCTAACCTGCTCTGTATGGCCAAATCTGCTTGTTTCTCCCTTAACCTTTCCTTCTCGAAAGGCCTCCAGCAAGTGACATTATGGCTGTCACGCCGTCACGGCTTTTGAAATGTGAATTTAGTGATCACTTTTCAGGAGTGTCAACTATTAGGCTTAACAGAACTCTGAATGTCTGCACCTTGGGCCTCGCTCAACTATTCACCACATGCACAAAAGACAAAAAATATGGCGGTGTATCGTCCCATGTTCTAGCGGAAGGTTCATTGCCATTGTGCACATTCAGTGATTAGTGGAGTGAGGCCCCGTCTCTCTGTTGTGTGAAAACTTAAAGGTAATAAACGAGCTTGAAAGTCCTTGTCGTCTCTCCCACTGCTTCTCATGATATGCTAGAGTCAGCCTTAAAGCACCACTACCTCTTCCCATGTCGGCGTCGGGTGGGCCTCTGATCTTTTAGGAGGCCGAAACGAAACGACTACCGCCGATGAGATTTATCAACGGTGGCTGTTGTGGGGCCCTGCCCCCAATTTCTTAGGAGTATGGGAAAACTGCCAGTTTTCCCATTTTTCCCAACAGTGGGTGAGCTAGTGGTGGTTTAAAGCCTTCTACCACAAAGCTGATAGTGCCTCGATTAACCCTTCATCCAACTCCTATAGGTACGAGGGTCTGCTGTTTTTGTCTATGTTGCTCTTCCATCCAATCATGGCAATTGTAGGACTTTGCACCTCATCATGAGCTGTAATTAAAACCCTAAACCAGAACCCTTAGCCCTAAATGTAAACCCAATACCTGAAACCCTAAGCCCTGAACCTTCACGGTAAACCTAAAGCAACAAAACCCTAAACGTAAATCCAAAGTTTGAAAACCCCAAGAAACATGTAAAAGTCATATAAAATCCTAAATGGATTGGCTTTTTTTTTTGTTTTTTTACCCTAAAGGTAAACCCCAAATTGCATACCGTAAATGTGATATGGAACTGTGTTACCAACGGGGCAGCCGTGGGGGTCCTGTTGGTTGCCCGGGCACAGCCCAGTCGGGCAAGGGCCAGGGAAGGTCCCTGTATATATATATTTTTGGTGGTTTAAAGCCTTCTACCACAAAGCTGATAGTGCCTGTGTTAAGTTGTTAACCCTTCTCCTAACTCTATAGGTACGAGGGTCTACTATTTTTGTCCATGTTGCTCTTCCATCCAATCATGGCAATTGTAGGATTTTTCACCTCATAATGAGCTGTAATCAAAACCCTAAACCAGAACCCTTAGCCCTAAATGTAAACCCAATACCTGAAACGCTAAGCCCTGAACCTTTACGGTAAACCTGAAGCCACAAAACCCTCAATGTAAATCCGAAGTTTGAAACCACCAAGAAACATGTCAAAGTCATATAAAATCATAAATGGATCGGCTTTTTTTTTTGGGTTTACCCTAAATGTAAACCCCAAACTGCACACCGTAAATGTGATCAGAAACTGTGTTACCAATGGGGCCGCCGCCGGGGGCCTCTTGGTTGCCCGGGCAGCCCGGTCGGGCAAGGGCCAGGGAAGGTCCCTGTATATATATATATATATTGGTGTTGTCCTCTTCTCTCTCTCTGCCTACGGTTTACCGGGCAGTTCTATTTGTGACGATATATATTGGTGTGGGTGAGTGATAGTCTACTTTGATTTTGGTTAAGGTGGATTATCACTTACAGTGTAATCAGTGAGGGGATTCTACAGACTGTTGAGGGTTGAGCCTCCTGATGAGTCGGTGAAACTCCGACGAAACAGTTTGTCACAGCCCCTCGTTTGTTGTCCTCTTCTCCCTCTCTGCCTACGGTTTACCGGGCAGTTCTATTTGACGATATATATATACCAGATTATATACGATATATATATATATAACTTTTTTCTTTCCCCTTTTTTTGCGCTCTGATTCACAATGTGACAATATATAATCTGGTAATCAGGGAACAAAACTATGTTGTGCCGAAAAGTAAATTGAACAACTTTGGCCTGAGGGTCACATCGAAACTCTTTGCCAAATTAAAATTTTAAAATTAATGTTTTTCTAACTTTTTTGTCATTTTTATTCATATTTGGCACCGCTGGGCAAGTGGTCCGGGGCCATTCTGGTAACGTAGATATGAAACGTGAAACCCTAAAGCTTAAACTGTAAACGTAAACCCTAAACCCTAGAGGCAAGTGGTCCCGGGCCATTCGGGTAACGTAGATATGAAACGTGGAACTCTAAAGCTTAAACTGTAAATGTAAACCCTAAACCGTAGAGGTTTGCCCTGATGAGGGGATTGGACATGGGAATGGTAAGCTCTAAACCCTAAAGGTAAAGCCCAAACTGCATACTGTAAATATGATCCGCAACGTGAGACCCTAAAACTTAAACCGCAAAGGTAAACCCTAAACCCTAAAGGTTTGCGCTGATGAGAGGATTGGGCATGGTAATGGTAAACCATAAACCCTAAAGGTTTGTCCTGATGAATGGCATTCACTCAAAATTGAGTTTTGCATCAAAGCATCGGGGAAAATGTTTTGGTCGTCTGGCCTTCGGGACATCTGTTAAAATTGGAATCATACAAAGAAGAGCCTGACTGGAACTATTCCAATTACGTGAAGAAGAAAAGAGAGTGAAGAAAAGGAGGAGGAAGACACAAGATTTGACCAATGTCTGGCCTTCGGGACATCTGTTAAAATTGGAATGATACAGAGAAGATTAGCATGGCCCCTGTACACATAAATCGAGAAATGGTCCAAAATGAGAGAAAAAAAAGATCTCCTCCGCTCTTCTCTCCACCTCCATCATCACCCTCGCATAACTCATCCTTTTCTATACTCTTTATAAAGGGAACAGCGGGTCTCGCGTGATGCTGCCGCGAACCCAGGCTGCCTGTGTTGGGAAAATGGCGGGGGACAAGGCGCAGGCCCAAGGGGAACTCACAGAAATCGCAGTTTTTTTTTTTTTTTTTTTTTTTTTTTTTGTCGGAGCCAGTTCGAAGGGTGGCGTGCTGTTGTGGAAGCGTTTCGGGGTCATGGGGAGCAGTTCCCGTGTGCGCACGCGTTTTGGGGTCAAGGGCTGCCTGTAAAAAAGGCCGGGCCCAGCCAAATTGTCTGTGGCTGGCACCGCGAAGTTTCTGGAACGGGAGCAGGACGAACGGGGGTACTTGCAGATGTGAGGATCGAGAAGGATGGGAAGCGCTATTCGCATGTGTGCATGTGTGCTATCGCAGCAAGCCGTGGCTGGAAGCTGCCATCGCGGACCGAGGAGGAGGGTGAGGAGAGGGAAAGGAGACGGGCTGCCATATTTGGAGGTGTGCTTTGGGTTCCGGCTTCGGGCTCGCAGACTTTTGCGTTCCATCTACGGTCTACGGAGGAATAGAGTCTCTGATTTTTGGGTTCCTGTTTCACGTTCGGTCTATGGTCTACCATCTACGGAGGGGTAGAGTGGCTGCCACGGCGCAGCGGTCCGTGTTTCACCAGGGCGGCAATGGAGTCAACACCTCGGAGGAGCGGCGTGCATGCTGGTGGTAATGTGATTCAGGCAAGATAGGATGGGGGGTCTGGTTGCCACGTGGAATAGAGAAGGGTAGTTGAAGGCACATGACGCGATATATAGGTCAGAAAATGGGACAGGGGGGATGCATGGAAGGTGATGTGGTGAAGTGGCAGGAACTATGGAAGCTTGAGGATAAGCGAAACATGAAATTCAATGAAAACTATTCTGCTGGCAATGCACCTTGCACAGTACTTCTTGGGGGGTGGGGTGTCTACCAAAGAGCACGTGCCCCGGCTTTATGCACCGACATGTTTAAACTCTCAACGTGACTATGGATCCACGTAACAGGGTGTTTCGTCCATTTTTCCTGATGTGTCAATGACAATCGGACCGCGGCGCATCTCTTCCTACTCCCGATCCTACCAATGGTCATCCTCGCCTCCTCTTTCCGCTCCTCCCGCCTCTTGCTACCGAGACCCCCAATCTCCTCCGCCTCTTGCTACCGAGACCCCCAATCTCCTCCTCCTCCGGTTCGTCGACCTCCTCCTGCTGCTCGTCGTCCTCTCCCCTTCCCCCCTTCTCTCCTCTCTCTCTCTCTCTCTCTCTCTCTCTCTCTCTCTCTCTCTCTCTCTCTCTCTC
>BFEA01000016.1:6132292-6151941 GCA_003427395.1 Chara braunii | reverse complement strand
GACATTTATAGGATTTAGTTGTTCTGCTTTTGCTGTTCTTAGGACTTATACACTAGTCAGTTGTTACCAGACTGAGGCTAGTGCCTCCAACATTCTAGGATCTAGTTGTCACTACTTTCTGCTTTCCTAGGACATGTATGCTAGTTAGTTGCTTTTGCTTTCCTAGGATATGTATGTTAGTTAGTTGCTTCTGCTTTCACTTAGGCTGTTAGCTGTGACATTGTTGTTTTGTGACAATTTATATCCTAGGTTGCATCGCATGGACTCAGCATGGAGCTTGCTCCGCATCCTAGACTACTCAGGTTTTCTTTTCTTTRGTAGAGTTCCGCTTCTTGGCGGAAGCATGTTTGTATCTAGGCGATCAATCACAGGCCGAGGATCGTGTAGCGGACCTYGGGTTGGCCTGTGAGACCAGCCCCTTGGCCTGTTCTCACAGGCCTGTGTTGTATTCGGGGAAGGCCAGTCCAGGCCGGTACCTCTGTCGGTACCAGCCAGTCCAGTCCAGTCCCGTCAGTCCGCTGGGGTATACCCCAGCCATTGTCTGTTTTCACTTTCATTCTTGACTTGCACATTTTTGGAGTACGTGCGTTGGAGTCCTGTGTGGGAGCTGTGCTGTGCGTCATCTTGCTCCCCCCTTTCCTCCTCCATCTCCATCTCTACCACTAGCGGAGCACCACACCTGGTGGGTCCGCTACAAAGAGGGAGGAAGGAGGAGGAAGGAAGGAGGAAGGGGGAGGAGCGCCAGGGGTACTTACCTGGCTATGGTGGCAGCCATCTTCATCACTTTGGTGGGCACTGCAGCAAGGAGTCCCCAGCCGGGGAAAGCCACACCAAGAAGCTTCAAGGCATGGTTGGACATGGCGGCCTGAGTCCGAGCAGCCATAGCTGCTTTGTGTTGTCCTTTGGGCCTCGGAGCAAGGCCTAGTAGTCCGCCATAGCCTCGGCCTATGTGTATGAAGAGTGGGAGAGGCGGCCATGGCTATGGTGGACCTTGAGTGATACCTGCAGTAGAAAAGGGACTCGTACATGATTCTGGACCAGTCATTCAACATTGTACTATTATTTCCTGTATGAATAAGAGAAGGGGGAGATAAGGAGGAGGAGATTGTTGGGCGAAGAAGAAGAGCCTTGTTATCATCTTTGCTGGTGTACTTCTTCTTCTTCTTCTTTCTCATTTCTTCTTCTTGTACTCCTCTCTCTCCTCTCAAGTTCATTCATTTCTTTCTGCAATTGGATGGGGTGAGTTCTCTTCATCTCGAAGCTCAAGGCCACTCTGGTAAGTGTTGTGCACCTACGGGATGCCCATATATGTGTGTATGGTATGGATTGACCTGCTGGGGCACTTTGGGTTTCTTTTCCTACTCCTCTGTGGTCTTGATTGTGTGACTGAATGCATGTGATCTACCTACTCACCTGATGGATGGAAAATGAAGTACCTTGCTATAAATGCCGAGTCTTTCTACAGTGCTTTATCTTTTCATCATTGAACGGTTGTAGTCTCTAGGTTTTGCCAGAAGTTGAACCGGGCCCAAACAAGGGGAAGCCTCTGGACCCAAATCGATTAGGCATTGACCTCTTGTCTTCTTGGTTGGGATATGAGTTCATTCTTCTTGGATTAGGACACCCACTGCCGAGGGGATCTTGGCTTTGACGTTTCACTTGCATTCTGATTGCACCATCCGTGGCTTGACTCGCACCCTGTACACCACTCAATTCTCCATCGTTGCATTTGGTCACTCGTTGTCTGAGTTGCTGTACGGACACGGAGCTGGTCAGGCTGGACTCGAGAGGACCTCGTATGCAGCCTGATCAGACTAAGTCGCTGGATCAGACCTCTCTTTGAGTTTGATTGTTTCTTTTGCTGTTCTCTACTTCCAAATGACATGCCGCTCCGGCTAGGAGTTCTACCTTCTCTACTCTGAGCTGTATGTGTTTTTCCGAGTTCATTTCCGATGCCCCTGGAGATGCGCAATCTGAAAGAAGAAAGAGAGAGGAGGGAGAGACAACAGGGAGAGAGGGAAGGTGATAGTCTGAGGTGGGCAAGGACTGGGACAAGGAGTGTTCGTCTAAGCGCGAGGGGGAGTGAACCTCTTGACAGTCAGATTGATTTTTTTGTTGTCTGGCAACTCTCTGATCCACCTGCCCACACTGACAGTCCAAAGATGGCCCACCTAACTTCAACACAATGGCGGGCCTTGTTAGATGCAGCCGATGATGCTGAGAAACCACATCTGCAAGCACTCTTGGATGGTGCTATAAAACGGGAACAGGAGACAGAGAAGGAGAGGAAGGAGACCCTGCGAAGAAGGCAAGTGGCTCTCCTAGAGATTGTCCCTTCACTGACCGAAGTGCAGTGTGGGGAACAGTTGCAGTCCATACTCACAACCTTGGTTCAAGTCCGGAATCTTGAGGACCATACCACTCAGATCGCTGAAGTTTTTGTGAAGTTGCAGACTCTTTAGGATGATCTGACTGAGATGACCCGCAAGTACCATGACTTGACCAAGGAGGTGGCTGACCTGCGACAAGCCCAAGTGGCGAACCCTCTCCCTCTACCCCCTGGGACCGGAGCTGCAATCGGAACTACTTCTTTCCCTCTTACTGTATCCTCTTCTACCTCTTCTTCGAGTGTGATGGCAACTTCCTCAGGACCTGCAGCAGGTGCAGATTCCATTGTTGCTGTTACAAGCAATGAGGCTGGAACTTTTGCAAGTGCTGCAGCCTCAGGATCGGAACCGGCTGCTGCTGGTCCCAGCTACGCAGGTCCCTATGTGGACCGGAAGTCGGTTCAAATGCCGACCAAGTACTACGGCAAGGAGGACATCGAGTCTTGGATCGGCTCAATGCGGGCCTACTTCGAGATTCTGGGGACTCAAACTGAGATCCAGGCAGTGATCATGGGAATGAATGTCGAGCCGGTCGTACGGGGCTTCCTAAAAGTCCAAGCAACGCGGGCTGGGTTTCCAAAGGCTGCATTGGCCAAATGGCTAAGGGCCATCCCTGTTGCCTCCCTCGAAGAACTCCTTACCTCAGAATATCAAGATCCACATGTTGCTGCTAAAGCAAGAATTCAACTGGATAAAGTAAAGCACAGCAAGTGGAATGGCTCCATGAAAAGCCTGCAGACCTATCTAAGCAAACTGTTTGCCATCCCTGGTTTGGAGTTGTCCCCTCAATCTTGCTTGGATGTGGTCAAGGGCGCGGTCCCAACTCACTTTACTAGTCGCCTGGGCACGGGCTACATTGCATATACTGACTTTCTCGCCTTAATGAAGGATGTAGTCGGTCTGGAGGCCATGGACCTCGTGAGCGCGGCAGGCAGCAAAAAGCCCATGGGCGGCAGACGGTTCAAGGGCAGCAACCGTTTTGCTGTGCATGACCTGCTGGAGGCCGAAGAAGGAGCCGATGCGGTTGACCCCACTCTTGGTGACGACCAAGAACAGGACTCCGATACAACTTGTTCTTCAGCCCATGAGTCCGACGCAAATAACGAAGAAGAAAAATTTTCTGCCTTAAAAAAGACTGCCAACACTAAGGGACCGAATCAGAGTGCCGGAAAGACATATGTCCAACTCCCCAAAGGATTTAAGATCCCGCCTAAACCGGAGGATGCATCTACCAAACCATGGGTTGACCCCTGGATCACTGAGAATGACTGGCGGGGCAGATTCAAGAAGGGGGTTTGCCTGCATTGCCAAAAGCCAAATCATAAAGTTCAAGACTGTTATAGGCTGCAGGGAAACCAGAACCGGGCGTAGAGTCAGATTCAGCAAACTCTACAGCAGGGGAATCAGGTTCTGATGAAAATCAGCAGCCCTCCCTTGAAGCCCAACCATCTGCTGAAGACAAGGTTGCGGTAGGTAACGTATTGTATGACGAGCCTTGGGAGGAGTCTGAGATGATTGACTTCCACTTCCACTGTGTTAGTTGATTGTGGTGCTACAACTAATTTCATGTCACCACATGGGATACACAAGGTGGGCTTGGGGATGAAGCAAGTGGCCCTGCAGAACCCTTGCCGGACCCAAGTTGGCAAACAAAGAAGTTGTCTCTTCTACACATGCAGTCAAAGGTGTGCGCACTACCTTTGATAGAGGTAAGACTGTCACCCATGCACTGAACTTCTTTGTCCTTGACAAGTGCCCCTTCGACGCTGTCCTTGGCTTGGGCTGGCTGCAGTCCCAATGCGAATGGACCAAGTGGAAGGAATCACTCTTCATGGTCAAAGATGCTCAGGGGAACGAGCTTCCTGTCCTCTTGGATGAGAAGCACGAGTCCCCAGTGACTTTTCTAAATGCATTGAAATTCTGCAAGAAATGGCGCAAGCACAAAGAGGAAGAACAATTGTATGTTGCCTTTGTTCGTCCTGCTCATGTGCCTTCTACTTTTGCGGCTAGTACCACCACTACCTTGAGTAATGATCCTACTTCTAACACTTCTACTCTACCTCTCTACCCTCCGATAGTCCAAATGATCCAACTTCAGATTCGATTGTCTCGATACGCGACTTGCGACCGGACTTTGGTGATCCCTTTGCTGATTCCCCACCCTCACCTGTCCCATCAGACATCCAAGCCCTCCTCGATCGGTTTCCAGAAGTCTTGACCGAGCCACGTGGAGTCCCCACGCGACCGGTTCGACACACCATCGAGTTGGTCGAGGGTGCTGTTCCTCCAAAGGGCTGCGTGTACCGTATGGGACCCGGCGAGCTGGAGGAACTCCGGCGGCAGATCGATGAGATGATTGACAAAGGGTGGATCAAACCAAGYGAATCTGAATTTGGTGCTCCTGTGTTGTTTGTGCCAAAGAAAGGAGGCAAACTCCGCATGTGTATTGACTATCGCGGTCTAAACCGCATCACAAGAAAGAATGCTTACCCATTGCCTCGTATAGATGACTTGCTTGATGCTGCAGGCGGGTGCAAGGTCTTCTCCAAGATCGATCTCAAGTCTGGCTACCACCAGATTGAAGTCGATCCTGCGGACCAGCACAAGACTGCATTCAAGACGCGCGATGGGCTTTATGAGTTTACCGTAATGCCCTTCGGTCTTACGAACGCACCAGCCACGTTCCAAAGCCTCATGGACAAGGTCCTTTGCGAACAGATTGGCCGGTTCGTGGTAGTGTACCTGGACGATATCCTGATTTTCAGCAAGTCCATAGAGGAACACCTCAAGCATCTTGAGGAGGTACTTGCCATCCTCAAGAAGACGCAGCTCCATCTCAACTTGGAGAAATCCGAGTTTGGGAGGGATAGCGTCATCTATCTTGGGCACCGGTTGTCTGCTGCAAGCTTAGAGCCTGAGGCAACCAAGATTGAGGTCATACGCGATTGGCCTCAGCCTGTGAACATTCGTGAATTGCGTTCTTTTCTTGGTCTCGCGTCGTACTATCGGAAGTTTGTACCCCGTTTTTCTATCATTGCTCATCCATGGTCGCGACTAACCAGCAAGAATGTGTGCGTGTACGGAAGCATTTCGAACTCTCAAGGAAGCCTTGGTAAGTTACCCGGTACTCCGCAATGCAGATCCCAAACTGACCTTCGTAGTTACTACGGATGCAAGTCAGTATGAGATCGGTGCGGTGCTGCAACAAGATGATGGCGATGGCTTGCGGCCACTCGAGTACTACAGCAAACGAATGTCCAGCGTAAAGGTAGCCACTTCCACCTACATGCGCGAGCTCTACGCTTTGCGCATGGCGTTGGATCACTGGAAACATTACCTGTTGGGACGCCACTTCAAAGTGTTCTCAGATCATGAGACCTTGAAGTGGATCAAAATGCAAACTACTCTGTCCCCTACCTTGCTTCGCTGGTTTCATGAGATTGACATCTTTGATTTTGAATTGAGACACAAAAAGGGTTGTTACAATTGAGTCATTGACGCATTGTCTCGCCACCCTGAGTACATGACTTGCTTGGTGAAATCCTACGACCTCTGGAAGAAACTGAAGGAGGAGCTCGTAGAGCAGACAGCCAAGGATCCGGAACTTAGTTCCATCCTTGAGCAGCTGCGGGCCGATGCTAGTAGTCAGCCTGATTTCCACGAGTATGGAGGACTGATTTTTCGCCGATACGGGAACCATGATCGTTTGTGTGTACCCAACCATGAGCCTCTCCGCACACACTTCCTGGACTTGGCTCATGGCCGGAGTGGGCACTTCGGCATGGCAAAAACGTACACTAACCTGCTGAGACAGTTTCATTGGCCTAGCATGAAAGGGACTGCTGAGAAATTTATAGCTGAATGTCAAGTCTGTCAACGAATCAAACCATGTAGGCAAAAGCCCATGGGGCTACTCACACCCTACCCATTCCTGATGGTCCCGGGGAATCTGTCTCCATCGATTTCACGGACATGGGTAAGGTAAGCAAGAATGGGTTTTCACAAGTCATGGTGATTGTTGACCGATTCTCAAAGTTTCTTAATCTGATCCCTCTACCGCCTCACGCCCCAACAGATCTAGTGATTCGCGAATTTCAGCAGAAATACCTGCTGCAATTCGAAACCCCGAAGACTCTTGTGAGCGATCGGGACGTCCCACCTAGGAATCAAACTGTGCATGACATCTGACCGACACCCCAAAGCCAACAGTCTGGCTGAGGAGATCAACCAGACTTTATTCCAGCTACTCCGTGCTTTGATCATTCCTGATCAGGAAACATGGGATGAGGAGCTGTATTCTGTCAAGGGGTTGTACAACAACTCCGTTCACTCTGCCACCGCCACGACGCCCAATAGGCTGCACTACGGGTGGCAGATCCGCAATCCGCTCTCCTACTTGTTCCCTGAGCAGCTGGTTTGACACCCGGCAGGCCCGGCTTCAGGGCTAAGTATGATCGCTTGCTCAAAGTTGTTGTTGCAGCTATGACCAAGCGACAACATGCCATGATTCATCATGCGAACAAGAAGCGCAAATCATCGGAGATTCAGGTAGGAAGTTATGTCTGGGTAAAGATGTCTGAATTCTCAGAGGAGGAGGGAGTCTCACGCAAACTCCTCCCACTCTACTACGGGCCTTGGGAAGTCTTGGATGCAATCGGGGAAGATCATTTCGGCCCTTCGTACGTTGTGGACGTGCCTGCTCACCTGCGCACATATCCCGTGTTTCATGCATCTAAACTGAATCTCCATCGTGAAGCCGAGACATTCAATTATCGTGAAGATATGATCGCTCACGCAATTAAGGGCGGGCATGAGATAGATAGAATCAAACAGCATGTAGGAAAAGGGAGCAACAGACAGTACCAGGTTCATTTCATGTATCACCCGTTAGATGATCTCTACTGGATCTCCAAACATGAACTGCTACGCAGCGCACCGCACCTTGTCAAAGCTTACGAGCGACAGAACACCACTAACGCCACACCACTGCAACAGAGTATTCCAGGAATCTCTTTGCCTTGCTCGCCTACGATGCGTTTGTCGAGGACTCAGAATGAGTTACTCGCTCGAAGGGACCTCGCTCTTGAGGGGGGGGTAGTGTGATAGCCCGTCCAAACACGGACTGAAACACACAGCTGATTTATGAGTTTTGCTCATAGACAGAATGCCCTACCGAGTTCCCCGCCTGCTAAGTCTGTGTGAGTGTGTGCTTGCTGGACAACATTTCTGTCCGAGTGCTGGTTGGCTTGCGTGTGTGACCATGCCTGTCTGAGTGCTGGTTGGTATGAGTGTGTGTGTGTGTGGCCCGCCAGGGCACTTGTTCGTTCGTTGGGCCCTCAGGGCCGGTACTTACCTGTGGCCGTGGCTTCGAAGGGTTGCAGCAGGGAAAAAGCACGCAAGTAGCGGGTAGGCCGGTACCGCACCCGGCAGGGGGGTAAATATGCAGGTATTGGAGGCCGAGCAGAAGAAGACAAAAGTGGCATTTTTAGAGGCAAGTAGAGTAGGCTAGGTCTAGCGGGTACCAGTCTGAGTCTAGGGCCTGTAGGGGCAATATCAGAGTCTGCAATGATGTTCCCTCCAAAAGGAGGAAGAGGTACTGGTTGCTTGAGAAGGCCAGCGGCCTGGAAGTCACCGCCCAAGAGGCAAAGCAGGCCGCTATATCTTCCGGCCGGGCGGAAGACCCGACCTCTTTTTCGGTGTGCAAGTTTGGCGACACACTGGTGGAGCGCTGGAGGGAGCAGCGCTGGGTAGGAGCTCGCTGCTGGGGAGGAAGAAGAAGGACAAGAGGGAGGAAGGAGGAGGAAGGAAGGAGGAAGGGGGAGGAGCGCCAGGGGTACTTACCTGGCTATGGTGGCAGCCATCTTCATCACCTTGGTGGGCGCTGCAGCAAGGAGTCCCCAGCCGGGGAAAGCCACACCAAGAAGCTTCAGGGAAGGGTTGGACATGGCGGCCTGAGTCCGAGCAGCCATAGCTGCTGCTTTGTGTTGTCCTTTGGGCCTCGGAGCAAGGCCTAGTAGTCCACCATAGCTTCAGCCTATGTGTATGAAGAGTGGGAGAGGCGGCCATGGCTATGGTGGACCTTGAGTGATACCTGCAGTAGAAAAGGGACTCGGACATGATTCTGGACCAGTCATTCAACATTGTACTACTATTTCTTGTATGAATAAGAGAAGGGGGAGATAAGGAGGAGGAGATTGTTGGGCGAAGAAGAAGAGCCTTGTCATCATCTTTGCTGGTGTACTTCTTCTTCTTCTTCTTTCTCATTTCTTCTTCTTCTACTCCTCTCTCTCCTCTCAAGTTCATTCATTTCTTTCTGCAATTGGATGGCATGGGTCATAGCATATATTAAAAAAATAATAATAATAATAATAATAAAATAATAATATAAAAATAAAATAATAAACTAATAATATAATAAAATATGAAAATATAGAAATCCGAAAATAATAAAATAAAATAAAATAAAATAAAATAGAAAATTATTAAACAAATAAAAAATAATTAAACAAATAAAAAAATAAGAAAATAAGAAAATAAGAAAATAAGAAAATAATAAATAATAAATAATAAATAATAAAAATTAAAAATTAAAAATTAAAAAAATAAGAAAGAAAATCGAAAAATAAATAAAAGAAAAAGAAAAAATAAAATTAAAAATTAAAAATTAAAATAAGAATATATAAATAAATAAAAACAATAAACTAAAGTTAAGAATATGGTAACTAAAAGCAAAAATAAATATTGGATTAAAATACATATTCTTTCGCAAAACCGCCTAGTGTAGATTAAGCAAGGCAACAACGTATCAAGAATATGAATATTCAATTCTTGCAAAGCAAAAGGCTTATGGGAACTATATACTTATAAACCAATTACGTAAATATACTGCACAATAACAAATTAATTACAGATGTCGACTGACTAGTAATGATGCAACTGTGCTACGAGCTGTACCTCACAAAAAACACCTCAAAACCCCCCAAGAATAACGCATAACACACCACTAAGTACACTTATTGATAAAACAGCATACTGGACAAAAAACACGGCGCGGCTTACACTGAGAAAAACCAATTAGAATCGAAGAATAATACAACACTCCAGTACCACCCATCGTCAAATTTATTAAAACACCCCTTAAAAGAAACATACACAGTAAACCACTGAACACTGACCTACACATAAGAACCTAATACACATACACCCCCACTCGTACATCGATACGACCACCCGCAAGTACAAACCCAGCCGAGGGCGCTACATAAGGCAAACATTTCTTTCAAGAAAAACTAAGGGACATGAATAATAATAAAAACCCGAACACATGCATAGACACGAAAATGAAGAAAAGGAAACAGATACGACAACAAAAAATGAAACGGCAAAGTAACACCCCGCAAAGAAAGACACACAAAAAAACAAAAACTCATGAAGCATCCCCATGAAGATCGACATTTGAAAACCAGGACAAAAGAACTCGACAAAAGAAATGTGCCACTTTCTTTAAACAACTAATTAGACTGCAACCCATCGAAAATACTGACCACCGCCGAGCTCTGAAGTTGATCGGCGCGAAAGAAGAAGACAATAACATTACGCGGGAACTACAAAGCAAAGCAAATATGCCACTAAAGATCAAAACTATAATCACCCCACCTACGGCCAGACCCCGTAAATTGTACTACAACCGATCAAACACAAGCATAACCCGTACACCTACACAGACCCCTAAAACCTACCAAATACGCCCTGTTTTACCAAACCAGAACAAATATAACCTTTCGGCGACCTAATTTTTTAATTAAAAAAAAAACAAAAAAAACAATAATGATTAATCTATCCTATACACACGAACGCCACCATACCCATTACAAACCTCAAATAACAAGATATAATGAAGCCTGCCTGCATCACTATCTACAGCAGCTTGCCTATGACTACATCAGCGCTACGGAGCATTCCGACTCATACTTGCTACGCATGCGAATAACTTCCTCATCCCACCATCTTCTCCCACCTGCCTCTCCTCATCCCCCTCATACTACGCAACCAGGCGAGCTAACCGTCTGTCTGCGGTGAGCAAGGCACCTTCTTGGGCCGGCCAATCTGTGCTTCGACCAACAGAGCTCCTGATCCATCGCTACGTCGAAGCTCAACAGCTATGGCAGCTACGGCAGCGACTGACTATGCCGCTTCTCCAGACATGACACCGCAGGTACGGATCCTCTGTACCCTTACCCCTAATCTCCCATGTTGTGTATTCCCACGACCCCCTGACTACAACTCCCTACCACCCTTTGTGCTAATTGGAGCCTTGCTAACGACTAATCCCTCTGATGAGCTGCTATGGGTGCTAAGCGGCGAAAAGTGCGCTTTAGGGCGTGCACCCCCCCTACGGTTGGGTCCTCATACCCATTCCTAACCACTGCTAACCTACTAACTCTAACTTTGCTAACCTGCTCCCTATCTAATATGTGCCTTGATGTATCCTGTACCTAACTACCCCCCTTCCCCCCTTGCCTAACATTTGATGTAACGACAATGTCTAGTGTCCCATTCTGAATGGGATGGTCGTGTTTTATACACACACACCCTACACACACCTGCCCATGCCCACAGACACACACGTGCGCACACACACACACACACACACACACACACACACACACACACACACACACACACACACACACACACACACTCGCGCACGCACACACACACACACACGCACACACAATCAATCAATCAATCAATCAGTCAATCAATCAGTCAACGAATCAGATCAATCAATCAGTCAATCAATCAATCAATCAATCAGTGTCTAACAAAAACAGAAAAAAAAAGGAAAAAGAAAAGAAAATGGTTGTGATTTTTCTTTTCATTATTATCTTTTTTTTTTTTTTGCTTTCATATTTGCATATGTAGGTAAAAAGTAAGAATCAAAGAAACGTGAGCACCATGATTATCCCACCAGCAATTAGAAAAAAATGAAAAAAAAAGTTCCCTTTTTGTTAATTATGTTTCTTTTGATTTTAATACTTGTTTTTTTTCGTTTTCTATTTTTTTTTAAATAACAAAAAAAATCAAAACAAAAAACAAAAAATATGGGGTTGTAGGGTTTTGGAAACCCTACAACCCCATATATATATATATATTGGCCTATTATCGTACAAATTAAAAATTTTGAGGTTTTTCGACTGCACTTGGCCTCAGTGGTTGGCCCCCGACATGTGGCCAAAAAGCCCGCGATCATGACCGCGGGTGATACATAGGGTGCAAACTCCATAAACCAATCACACTTTGTTTTGTGAGGAGAATAGTTCCAATGGTAGAACAATGGTCTCCAAAACCATAGGTTAAGGGTTCGAATCCCTTTTCTCCTATAATGCAATTATAATTAATGTTCCTATCTATATCAAAACAAATAGTAAGACCCTCCAAGAACATGAGGGCCATCTGACGTGGATCTTGGAGAAGTTGAGAGGGGGGAATTTCAAGATCAATGCGAAGAAGTGCGAGTGGGCCAAGATAAAAGTACTTTACTTGGGCCACATATTAGATGGAGACAACATTAGATTAGAGGGTGGTAATATCACAACGATCAGGGACTAGCCAACTCCTTGCACTCTGACTCAGTTTCGGTCGTTCTTAGGACTCTCCAACTATTATAGGAAGTTCGTAAGAAATTTCTCTGCTATCGTTACTCCCCTTCGCAGACTCCTAAAGAAGGAAGCAATTTGGAAGTGGGATCAAGATTGCACCTTGGCCTTGAAGAAATTGAAGAAGGCCTTGGTAGAGTACCCAGTCCTCAAAGTAGCCAATACTTCATTGCCTCTTGTTGTCACTACAAACGGAAGTCAGTATGGCATAGGTGATGTGCTACAACAAGACGACGGCAACGGCTATAGACCCGTAGAGTTCATGTCAGCGGTGTTGCCCTCAAAAAAAGTAGCAGCCTTGACATACGAGAGGGAAGTCTACGCCCTCAGGTAGGCCTTAGACCATTGGAGGTATTACCTACTTGGGAGGCACTTCAAAGTCTACTCAGATCATGAGACTTTGAGATGGCTAAAGACACAAGCCAAGATGACGCCCAAGTTGACGAGGTGGGCAGCGGAAATAGACCAGTTTGACTTCGAGCTTAAGCCGTTAAAGGTAAGTACAATGTGGTGGCCGACACTCTGAGTAGAAGAGAAGATTACTTTGGAGCGATCGTACATTATCTGGACATAGGGACGGGCCTGCAGCAAAAGATAAAGAATGCATATGCTCAGGATCCAATCTATGGCGATTTACTAAAGAGAGTGAAGAAAGCTCGTGATAGTGAGCCAAATTATCGCACCACGAGCGGGCTCCTCTTTGAGAAGACCAACGTCGTTGATAGACTATGCGTCCCCAATAGTGAAGAGATCCGTAGCTTGATCCTAGGGGAATGGCATGATACGGAAGGGCACTTTGGTTGGCAAAGGACTTTGGTCAACCTCATGATGTCGTATACATGGCCTGGCTTGAAGGCAGATTGCATAGAGTATATTCGCAGTTGCAAAGTTTGCCAGCGCAACAAGCCAACGACACGAGCACCATTAGGTCTCCTCAGACCCTTGCCTATCCCCGCAGGATCCAAAGAGTCAGTTTCCATTTATTTTATGGATGTCGGAGTCAGGAGTGGGCATGGCGAAAACCAAGTCATGGTCATAGTAGACAAATTTAGCAAATATGCAGTATTAGTACCTTTGGCTTCAAAGGCAAGAATAAACTTAGCAAATATGCAGTATTAGTACCTTTGGCTTCAGAGGCAAGAATAAACTTAGTTACAAAGAAGTTTTTTGACTTCTTGGTACGTGAGCATGTCATACCACGGTCCATAGTTGGTGACCGAGACACGCAGTTTACCAGCCAGAACTGGCAGGATCTTATGAAACTTTATGGCTCTAAGTTGTTAATGTCGTCAGGTCGTCATCCAGAGACACATAGCAGATGAATACAATCTTGCAGCAATTACTCAGGATGTATTTTAGACCAAACCAAGTAAACTGGGATGAGATGCTTCCCAAGGTAGCTAGCGCTTATAACAACAATGTACATCTAGCTACCTGTTGGACTCCTAACGAGCTGCATAAGTCCTTTAGACCACATAGGTCATTTGAGGGATTGAACAGGGATCAAATTCAGAGATTACCTCCCGGTACCAGAGAGTTTGCCTTGCAACACGAGAAGGAAGTCGCTAAGGTGGTCGAAAACCTTAGAAAGGCCCTGCTTCGCATGATTGAACAGGCGAACAAGCATCACAAACCCTCACAGTTTAGGGTAGGCGACCTAGTCTGGGTCAAATCAAAGGAATTCGCACCAGAGGAAAACATCTCGCAGAAGCTCTTGCCCGCGTACAGAGGGTCGTGGCCTAACCTAGAAGTCAAAGCCCCGCATAGATGATATGTTGGATCGGGTGCAAGGTTGTAAGTACTTAACAAAGATAGACATGAAGTCAGGGTAGCATCACCACAAGACGGTGTTCCGGGAGTGGTCTCTAGAAGTTCGGTTTTGGTGAACCATCTGTTGTCCTCGTGTTCCTGGTAAGCAAACCTAACTTTATATTGCTTCTGGGGACGACCTCGACCTCCATACCTAAAGACATCTTCTTCCACTATGCGATCATCCATATCAGGCAGAATCATGGATCTCCGCGATGGAAACTGTTGACTAGTGACACAAGGCAACAACTTTGACACATGGAAGACGAGATACATATGGAGGTGTGGTGGTATCTCTGCATTCTTGACTGTTATGGCATTCAGACTCCTGTCGTCTATACACATTCTTAACTCTCCCTCTTTCTTGGGGACAAATAAGACAGGTGCGCCAAGAGGAGACTAGCTCGGTCTAATCCATCCCTTTTCGAAGCCCTCGTCTAACTGCTTACGCAACTCTTCCAATTCCTTGGGAGGCGTTTTACTGTCAGGTTCTATCTCTATACGATGTTGAATGGGTCTTGGCACTACCCCTGAGGTTGCCTTGATAGATCCTTGTACTCATTCAACAAACTGGCGATGGTGGGATGGATCTCTTTTCCTCATTTGGCTGATCAGAAACTGGCTTGACATAAGCTATGAACACCTGTTCCTCAAGCTGCTCCTTTTTGTCGAGTCTAGCAAACGTAGGAGCACGGAGGCAGCAATGTGCCGGAGAGTTGTCAACTCCTGACGCATGGAACAGGCGGGCTTTCTTGACCCCACCCGACGGACTAGGGAGCCTGCACTCGTGCTCTCTAAGGTGCAATGTGGCCCTGGCTGCCTGTCCCCAATTTGTGCCAAGCACTATATCGAAAGGGAGGTTTTCTTCTGCAAAGAGAGTCGGGGAGCGAAGGACTTTCTTTACCTTCCCCCCTTGCTCTAGGCGAAAGTACGCCTGGACTCCCTCTACGTACTCCTTGATCCGCATGGTGCGGTTGTCTGCGAGGATAGTGACTACAAATTCCTTCAGCTTTTGGACCTTGAGGCCTAGCCTCAACTTCTTTAGCTCTCTACGACCAATGTAGCTTCTGGTGGCCCCGCCGTCTATAAGGGCCCCTCCTCTAGCTCTAAAAAATTCTACGTCTGCTTCCATCCTTCTTCATCTTGGCCCAGGCTTGCCTTCTCTCCTTCAACTCTTCAACTAGCCTATGAGGGGAACTCTAACACAAGCAGTCTCTGGGCAGCTAACTAGGCTCTGGCCTGCAACCTCAGTCATGGAGGTGCGTGGAGTGGGAGTCTTTGTCTTGCACGCACGCTCTCCTGGGGTAGGGGCAGTTACTACCTCTATCGGCGGTTGCCTTTTGCTGCCCTAGATGCAACATTGCAGAACCCCCTATACTTCGGGCAGAACTTGATGATGTGCCCGGGGTTGCCACAAAGCACGCATTGATATTTATCAATACGGTCCTGCCATACATTCTGATCAATGTTAAGGGTTTCCCAAGGCCTATCTTTAGGCCGTCCAGGGTGCCATGCACCTCTTCTGGGAGGTGATCGACCATACTAGGACGATTAGTCGGGGGACCTTGACCCCTTCCTCCCGCTTGGCGGTCTCTATTGCCCCCAACCCCCTGGCAGCCTTGTCCATGACCACCTTAGGCCTGGCCACCCTTGCCCTGGTCTCGTCCTCCTCCTTGCGGCCTCCCTCCGGCAAAGACAACAACGTAAGTACTCCCCTTTCCTACACTATTGTCCTATTCCTCTAGCCCCCACTCTATGTCAGTGTAGGAGATCTCTTCCGCACCACCTTCTTCCATTGTAAGGATCAAACTGTCTTTGGCCTTGACTTGACTTGAGATGGTGCGCCCTTTCCACTTTTTGCCCTTGGCTAGGTCCTTATGCCAGAAAGTGGTAACTAGCATAGCTTGGCCAGGAAACTCAACAGCCTCTCTACTGAGGAGATCATAGGTTATTCCAGGCTGTTGTTTTTTATTAAAGAAGTGCCCTGGCAAATGTCCGGGCAGCGCACGACAAAAGAGTTGGACGAGCTGTGCTTCAGTAACTTCATGTCCGGGCACAACAATGAGTTCGTCCATGGCGGATTTGAGGGCATGCACGCTCCTCCATTGCTGCATATGAATCATCTGGAGCTTATCAAACGTCTTTATTCCACTGGTGATGTCTGCAAACCGTTCTTGTAGTGCAGCGAGAAAATCATTAAGGTGAGTGACAACAGACTATTGGACCATGTCATTATCGCAGTGGGCGGCGAGTGCGAGCGACGTTGCAAAGCTGGTCGCTTCTTCTCTCAAAGCCGGAAGGCTATCACGACATGGTCTCCGAGAGCTACGTCCCGCAAATGCATGTAGGAATTAACACTAGCCTTCTGGTTATCAAAGTCTTCCCCCTTCTTCCTACTGTAGGGTTTTGGGAAACGGACTTTGACCCGTTCACGGCGTGTGCACAAATCCTCCTCCTTGGGGGCCGCCATTTTGACACCTTCTATTGTGTTTGTACATAATTTCTTTGTCTTATTGCGACGCGCATGTCGTTTGTCAGATGGAGCATCATCTCTTGGGCGAAATCTTGGAACCCTATGCGAATGGATTCTAGGGCAATATCGTGCCCACGGAGGTGCGCCAACTACAGTTGTTGTGTTGTTTGCACAATAGTCATGCTTTGGGTCAGGGTGTCAATTTTCTTTCCTTCTTCGATGTTTTTCCCTATCTTACCCAACCGCTCTTCTGCCACCCTCAATTCTGTCTCCATACGGTCTGCCATCTCCAAACGCCTCTTCTTTTCCCTTGTGAGACGTAATTGCCACTCCAACTGCTCTTCGTGCTCCCTTGCCTTTCGGCACATGGGACTTTCTTCTTGCTCTAGTTCCTTCTCCACTGCTTCTCTCTCAGCCTTGGGGACAATCAACTCGACCTCTCTGTCTGTGGCCAAGAAGAAGCTTGCCACCCACTCCACCGCCCTTTCCGTTTTCTCTGGCGATGCGAATCCCGAACTTGATTCTCCTCTCTTCTCCTTTTTTTCTTCAGTCCCTGCCAGTGTTCCTCCTCTTCTATACAGCAGGGGATCTTCTTCTTCTTCTTCTTCTTCTTCTTCTGCTTCTGCTTCTGCTTCTAACACGGCCAACTTCGCCTCCTTCTCTCTCTTCCACTTTTCCATTTCCTCCTCCATCTGCTTCTGCCTGGCTGCTTCTTCCTCCATCAAGGCCAATTTCATGGCCTGCCGGATCAACTCCTTCTCCATCTTCTCCCTTTCTCACGGAGAATTGCAGCAACTCTCTCCTCTTGTGCCTTACTATATGGAGTTGTGCTGATTCCGATCCTAGTGGTCACCATGTTGGTAGGGGCACAATCACTGGCGATTCCACTCCTCAACACTTAGACCTACCACCCTAGTACTGACTTTCTAAAGGACTACAAAGATCTCTCATCCACAGCCTTCGGATGCTTTCACAACCATAGTCACTAATCTTTCCACAGTCGTCGGATGCTTCCGCAACCACAGTAACCAATCTTTCCACAGTCGTCGGATGCTTTCGCAACCACAGTCACCAATCTTTCCACAACCGTCGGATGCGGTCGCAACCACAGTCACCAATCCCACCTAGCTTCGGCTTCAAATTGACCCTCTATCAACTATACAATTCTAGCCTAAGCTACTGCTAGTTTGTCACTACAGGACTATTGGCTGATCAGGAGGCATTGAAGAATTCCCCATAACTCGTCATGAATTCTTTAACGTCGCAGTTAGGACGACGATCACAACCAAAGTCCTCTAAAGACTTAGACAAACTGGACACCCGCTCTGCAGCTCGGAGTTCGGGTATAGTGTACCACCCAGAGCAACCTGCCGGTCTGTAGCGGTCCGTAGGGTGTTTTTCCCAGGTCGTCTAGCACACCTCACCGCTACTAAGTCCCATGTAGACACTGGCTCACAGTCTCTATCAGACCACATGCATGGAGCCTATAAACCTGGACAGGAGTGACTCGATGCAGAGAGAGATGACAAACTCTTCAGCTAGTACCAATGTGAGTGTGCAATATCCAGAGGGCATGGGGGACAAGGGCTAGGGCTTGAAGGGTTATACCGCTCCTCGCTCCGCACTCCAGCTTGGTCAACGGGCACTGGTCAACACTTGCCGGTCAATGACGGTCAACCCCCGGCCAAAACCGGTCAACGTTGGTCAACCCCTGGTCAATGCCAGTCAACTCCTGGTCAATGCCAGTCAACTACGGTCAATGCCAGTCAACTCCGGTCAAACCTCGTCGGTCAACGCTTGGCTATGGCCGCTTTCTCCTCCCTTTGTCACCTTCGTGAACTTTGCCCTTCTTCGTCCTCGTCCTTGATTCGGCTATGGCCGTCTCTTCTCTCCTTGGTCACCTCTCTCTTTCTCTCCTTCTTCCTCTATTGTAAACTCCTTCGTCTCCCCGGTCCTCTGCTTCTCTGAGCTCAGCGGCTAGGGCTGTTGTCCGCTATCGTGGACTGTCCTTCCTCCTCGTGGGCATCCCTCTCTCTTCTTCTTCGCGCGGCAGTTTTCTTCCTCTTTGCGGCGGTCTGTGCGATGGCGCAAACAACGAGAACCTGCTCCGATACCAGTGCAATCAGACTTGTCTTCGACTTCACTTCCAGCATGCATACCCACAGATGCCGATGGCCAAACAACTTCCTCAATGTAGAATCAGCAATAAGGATGAGATGGCGCACAGCGCCCACACAGGAAACTCGGAGATATGTCTTTCGGCCAGAAACTCAGTATAAGTCAACTTGTCACAACTTTTGGCTAGGCGACTGGCGCCGATCTGAATTCCCACCCGAACGCTGTATCTACAATTAGGCACACTCGCACTCACTCGCACGCATGTACACACACACTGGGATCTACCCTGAATGTCCACGCCCACACACACAAGCACACTATTGTTGTCATCAACAAGCTGGCGGCTATGGCCGTTGTTCACTTCTCCTTCGGGCTCCTGCAGACCTCCACCGCACAAGTCACTTCAGCAGTGCTTCCGCATGGTTCGCAGGCGAATGAATGAATGGCTGGGTGTTGCCCCTTTATTTATACTGTTTCACCAGTGGTCTGGCCTGCCTTCGGTCCGAGGCCCAATTGATGTGCGACGCCACCTGGTACTTGCTGACTGGGCAAGGTGGACTGGGACTGAGACTGCTGACTGGACTAGGACTAGATTGACCCTGAATCTTATGGCTTCGAAAGGTCAAGTCGACGAGTCTAGAACCTCCTAGGCTACGACTGACTGACCCCTACAGCTCCGAAGAGCCACGTAGTAACTTCTAGACTGACCCTTCGCTACACTTATGACTAATCTCTAGGGCTGACCCTGAGAATACTAACCTGCAGGTCATCGGCTCAAGTCCACACGACGCAGACTACATGTTTGTAACATTTGTACCATACTTGCAAGCGTACAGACCGGACGAGCGTCCGGTCCGGTCCGGTTCGTCGGGTCCGGCACCCTCCCCCCGGACCGGATAGAGCCGGACCGGACTGGACGGGACCGGACGGGACCGGACCGGGTGCGGTCCGGTGCCCTTCCGTCCGGTGCGGTTCGGTCCGGGACTGGAGCGGTGACTTCCCCACACCGTCGGGGTTGGTAGGGACCCTTTTTTTTTTTTTTAAGTTTCTGCAGGGTAGGGGCCACTGTTGGGGGGGAGTGCGCACCTCTGGGAAGTCCGGAGTTGCGAACTATTTGCAGATGTGGAAGGGTCCGAAGACTCCGAACTTCCGAAGTATGCAAAATCGATCGATCGAATCTTCCGTTACATCGTCGAAACATTC
>BFEA01000016.1:6090057-6103323 GCA_003427395.1 Chara braunii | reverse complement strand
TATATATATTATATATATAGTCAAACAGAGTTGTCTGGTAAACCGTAGGCAAAGAGGGAGAAGAGGACAACAAATGAGGGGTTGTGACAAACTGTTTCATCGGAGTTTCACCGACTCATCAGGAGGTTATATACTCCATTGTTTCAAATGGCAATATCTACTCCTACGCCTCGTGCACGGGCAGCCACAACGCCATGTTTCGTACCCTGCTGTGTTAGATATTCACGACTCACCTATACAACACGATGTGGTCTCTGCCCAAAGTACACTCCTAACTCCAGGGACAATCCCTACTTAGGATGCAGCCCTAAACGTTGAGGGATTGGAACGTGGTCTGCCCGGATTGCAGTTGACCCCAAAAGGCGTAGACCACACGGGGGATCTGCAAATGGCTAACCAGCATTTGTGCGACGCAACGCGCAGACCACATGGGTGATCTGCAAATTCTGACAAAAAAACAACCCAACCCAGTTTGGGTTCGCAACACCATCTGGGTGATCTGCAAATTGTTGGCCAGCATCCACAAAGCAGCCTGAGAGCCTCACCAATCTCTGTGGTCTGACAACAACTAATCTGTCTTTACATTCTTTACCACCCGTTTTATAAAACAATCAGACTTCCTTGCAATCGCCCTTCAGGTTGATGCTGATCTTCCTCAACTACAGTCAAAAGATTTGTAATTCTACCAACGAAGGAACTACAATCAAAAGATTGTAATTCTACCAACGAAGGAGGCTTTCCTAGAAGTAGTGATGAGGGACCGTCAACTTGAACTCGCGATGCCCGGGCAGGTGAGTGGTTTAATCCTCCATCCCTCATCTATGCCTGCATTGTGCACGGGCCTGGCCAATACATGGTCATTGTACATGCCTATGACCGCTGGGAGCTGTGGCACAATGACACCATGGTCGATGCCATGATTGATGTTACCGATTTCTTACAAAATGATGTTGTTTTCTTGCCACAACAAACCGTCCGCAATCTCTTTTATGTCAAAGAGCATTCCTCTGGTCGTGTGCTGTAGCAGCACAATGTATCAACACTCTGCAACCTTCTCCTTTGCACAGCCACAAACATTGTTACACTCGATTGTAGCCGCCATCCTTTTTGTCACAATCACAACAATGACATGGTTTCTGCATCCATGTGTGCAGAGGATTGTCCCTCCGTTCCTGACTGCAGGCACCCTCCGCATTCGGACACTATATGCTCATTTTGTGGCCATGGGCGCTATACTGAATGCATGGTCTTTTGTGGTAACCGTTCTTGCTTCATTTTGGCCTGCAATCGACATGCCATTTGTCGGGGGTGTATGGTGGAATGCTCAATGCCAGGCCTCGTGGCAATTGTGTCACTAAGAATGCTCAACTAGGTTTTCCATGCGTTCATCCACCTCATCCTTACAATCTATGTCCTCTCTGTCGTCAAGGACAAGTTCATTCTTGAGCCTTTTCTTATCCTGTTTTGCCCTCATCTTCACTCCACACTTCGTACTTTCCCTTACTTTCCCTTTATCGTTCTTTGTTTGTCTGCTCTCCATCTCTCCTCCCTGTGTTTATCTCCTCCCCCGTCACTTTGCCTCTTTCTCAGAGCGTACAAGTGGGCCATTATGGCACACGGGGATGGGGACAGCTCGCGCTAAACTTCATCAACGTGGCGAGCCTTCTACATAAGAGGCACGGGAGTTAAAAAGAAGGATGATAAAAATAAATGGTTTCAGTGTGCCTTTCATGTTTGTTTTGTTTTTTAAGTTCTAAGTTTTTTTGTTTGTTTCGCAAAATGCGCTCTTTTAGTTCATAGTTATGTGATAATATATATGCAAGGAATATGAGCAAGAGAAAGAGAGACAAAAATTAAAGTTGCAAAATCATGAGGTAGCTCAGATAGTCATGAACCAAGCAGAGAGTGCAGTGCACCAAGATACCGTCCAAATATGAGCAAATATCAATGTCGCCACCTTCTGGTCATACCAACACTGTATCTCACAACTGGATCACTCTGAAGTCGAAGGCCAATGTATGTGACGTTAACACCAATGTCGATCACCATTATACACAAGGTACGTTCTCTCTCCTCTCGTCATCACCCCTCGTCTCCCAACATCATGCACCTCCTATCCGAAGACCGTCTTCGCCATCACCTGCCTTGCGCCCCTGCAGCCCGGCTATGGTTGTTGTGCGCCCAATGCCCTTGCAGCGCCCGTGCGCGCGTCTGACCAGAAGGCCCATGCAGATGCTAGCGCAACAACGCAACAGCATGTCCGCATTGCCTGCCAAGACCAGAATGCCTCTGCCTAGGCTGGCATATTTCCTTTATGGAAAATGAAGCCCGTGTGTGTTTGTCTGGGCTTGGCTTGGGAAGTTTTCAGTAGCTTCCAGTCGGGCCCCAGTCTTTGTGCCCAGCCCACCTCTACAGTTATGCGTTTGGGCCCTTTTTGGTTGCGCACGTATAGGCAGCCTCCCAGGCTGGGTTAACCACATTCTCATTGGCTTGCGGAGATTGTGTGACGACAATGGTGCTTTCTCATTCGTCTGTGGCCGTTGCGTGATGTGTCGGCCTCACGCTGCGCGTGCCCAGGGCACAACCACCCGATCGTCGGCTCGACAGTACAACACAGTCCTTGTTTTTTTTTAAGAGCTTGGAGGCTCACATTTCCCTGCAACCAATTGGCGTGTTGCAATTGTCTATCTACCCACATATGGAAATTGTCGAAAATAAGCCTTTTGTGGATATTCGGGTCCGCCTTCACTTAGGGCAGGCACAAGGGTTGCTAGGGCCCATGGCCGATAATACTTGAATGTCTGTTTAGGCCCCGTGAGGGCTCGGTCCTCGCATTTCATCCCCCTTAGCTTTGAAAGTTCACTTAGATTCTTCTACGTAGGTGCCTTTCCCTTTTGTCTTCGTTCGTAGTATGCCATGATCAAAGGTGTTGTTTTAACAAGCTCCTCCTTTATGAACCAACGGTCTTCCTTTGGATCCGTATGGTGCCTGAACCTGACATGATATTCCCTCGTAGGTTTGGGTGGTGTTCACCTGCTAGCAGGTTTAGGAATAGGCACATCTGTGTGTTCCAAAATGACATCGACGTCCACGTGGCCATCCATGGTTGGGGGCAGCATGAACCATCTTGATGGGAACATACATGTCTCAGCGAAAGGCGCAAGCTTTAAAGCCATAGGGTAAATGCGCAGATGTTCAAGGATTCTAACCACATATCCAAGATTCCAAATCACTACCCACAATATTCAAAACTTCCCAAGGACCACAGTACTGTGGCATTAGCTTTTGAGAGATTCTGAATTCCTGACCCAGTTCATTACTCTTTACCCAGACTCGTTCCCCTACCTGAAATGTGGATCGTCGCCTATGTTTGTTGTAAGAGGCAATCATTGCCTCTTGAGATTTCATGATGTGTTGAACAACCAACTACAACAATTTTGCATACTGCACACCAAATTCAATGGTGCTAAGAATTGCAGTGAGTCGGATTTCCAGGAGGAGGAAGTCTAGTGCAGATCTAGGCTTCCACCTCAAATGCAGTTGGTTAGGAATGACGTCGGTGGTGTTGTGTACAACATTATTATACATACTGGCGATGAGAGGTAGTTTCTCATCCCAGTCATCTTGATTGGGCTTAATATAGTGTCTCAGCATATGCTGCGCCACACGGTTCATCTGTTCTGCTTAGCCGTATGACTTGGGATTATTCCCTGAAGTCGTTTGGAGTTGACTGCCAATATGTTTTGCAGCCTTCTTCCACATTTCGTTGGTGAAACGGACATCTCTGTTACTAACGATAGTCTTTGGCAGTCCAAAATCACGCACCCAGTTATCCATGGATAACTTGATAACGTGTTCAGTCCTTGTTGTCTCAGGCTTAACGATTAGTCTAGCATACTTAGTGAACCGGTGTCGAGCGCATCGCCCCTCGCGTGAAAACGAGGGTCCTCTCGGCCATGTCATGCAGGAGATAAACAAAACAAAACCAAACTAAGAAACAACTCGGGAACGACGCCTAACTAATCCCGCGAGCCGCCGAGACGGTTGGGGTCTATACATCCCCGATCCCCTACGATAGGATAGGTTTCGCGGGGCATAAGCTTGCATCCCTAAGAGGTTGTCACCACCCTTAGAGGCGTATCCCTACCGAGCTACTGACCCACTTGCGAAAGCTTTTAGATGTAATTGCAGAGGTAGGTCAGTCGAGGGCGTTTGCTCGTTCGCCGTAGTATAGATACGCTTGGTTAACGCCAAGTGGACCCGATCGCCGTCCGTTCCTAGGGCGCTGATCTCCTAGGTACGAAACAGACGTTGGTCGACTATGATGGTCTCAACCAAGCGTGAAACCCAAATTAATCCTAGTCCCTTTAGACATATAGCCAAAGATAATTATAACATTCACAGACAATTACATCAAAAGAAAATCGACCGTCGTCGACAAAAATATTCAATATGATATGATAACTAAAATACTCGAATTACCATACAATACATCCAATAACACAAGATCAAAATAAAATCCGACCATCTTAGGTCGAACACCACAAAGCAATCATACAACCGTCAACAAGGACTTGGTCATCGACAATAACATCAACAAAAAAAATTCCTAGAATTAAATAATCATTTTATAGTAAAATTACATTTTAAATTTTCAATTTCCAATCCATCTTAAAAAATGTCATTCCAATTTTAAAAATTTTCATCTTACTTGAAAACTTTCCTTCCAAGAATGGGGTATCCCTTCTTATTTGAACTCCAGGCTATAGATGTAATGAAAGTCTATCTGAGTTCATGCCATATTTTAATTGGACTGTCATTCTAAGTAAGGATTTTCAGTTGTAAATAGGTTAATCCAATCTAAATCAGAAGATATTTGTTATATAGAATGAAAGTTTAATTAAAACATTTCATAAACTCATCCAGACTTTCATTCTATCTTGAACAAATAGATGTAGTTGGAAGGGAAAACTCATATTTAGAAGGAAACTTATCAAATAAAACTGTAAATTTTAGAATTAGACGAACATTTGAATAATAATTTATAAATATGAAGGATTTTTTTTTTATGGAATGTTTTTTCAACTTTCATTTCTCATGGAATTTTTCATGTTAATAGATGCAGTCGACAAGGTAGTCGATTGCCTTAGTCTTGACTTGATAAGACGCGTTGACCAAGTCTTTCATTCCAGCCTAGTGCCGACCTGAAACTCGACGCACATACATGCCTTCGTTCGTTTTCAATCTTTTCGGATGACAAGCTACTTTGTGATTGATTCTTGATCAGGGGCATTGCTTGACGTATTGCATGTCTCTTCGTCTAGGAAGTCGTCTGGGGTACTCCTCCTCCTCGTCCGAGCATAAGACTCGGATCTCAGAAGTCGGGCCGTCTCCACCGAATCGGCAAGTACTCCCCCGTAGAACGGTCCACTCTGGGTCGATAACAGGGTCGGCTCCTAAAGCAACGAACCCCTGCCCCAGATGTTTCCTAGAGATAGTGGATGCGTCCACCGCAAGTAACTTTCATATATTTTTGTATATCTCCTAAGTCCCGGGGGTAACTTAGACCAAAAAAATCAGAAGAGATAAAGAAAATGAGAATCATTTAGACAGGTACAGGTAAATAAGGTCGCTTGGGATAGAATGGGTTAATCTTCAGAAAAAGGACGAAGTCCGTTTGATCTTACCTGCTTTCTTTCAATCGAATTCATTTTTACAGTGCTGATACTGCATAATTAATGTTTTCCGAAACAAGGAAATTTTTTCGACGTGCAGGCAGGAGAGAAGTAAAAAAGATAATCACTTTTTCTTTCCTCAAATAAGCATGATCATTCTCCTTTGCAAGCACCCTTCATCCTACCTGTACATACAAAAAACAACCGCAGGTCCAGAAAATTCAGCAATCCACATTCCCGCCAGATCCCACTTTTCACATGCATGACCATACACGCTTTACTCAACCTTTTCTTTTGAACATTCAAAACAAACAGGGTCAAACAAAGTGTGGGTTCACACAGGTGCAAAAAGGAATCTGAGTCGATCAACTGACCTTAAGTTAAGCTGAACGGTACACTCAAGAGGACCGTTTAAAATTACGCTTCGTTTGACGCGCCGGTAGTCCTTCCCAGTAGTCAGCAAAGTGATCCAAACCACTCTCTTGCTGCGATCACATGCCACAACATCCCCTTACTTATTTTTCAGTAAGTATCGTCGCCATTAACTTCCACTGTCACCGCGTCACTGCGCCGTCAAGTCCATGCCGCCTCAAGATACCCCACTCTAGTGGCACCTTCCCTGCGCCAAGGCCCAGCTGCCGCTCAATGTAAAATTACTGTCGTCACCGCCGTAAACGCTGTGCCGACGTTGCGAAAATTTTCAACAGCGCTTCCGCACTGGCGCTGTAAAGCCTGGTGTCGTCGCCGTAAAATTTTTGCAGCGCTTCCGCACCACCGCCGTTAAGCTTGCGTCGCCGCCGCAAAAGTCCGTCAGCACCACCGTACCATCGTCGTAAAAAGCCTGCGTCGCCGCCGCAAAAGTTCGGCAGCACTTCCGTACCACCGCCGTAAAAGTCTGTGTCGCCGCCGCAATTGCCGCAAAAAGTAGCAGTGTCTCCCCCACGACCGTCGTTATGATTGTGGCTATAGCCAGCAACACCTCCACCCTTGTTGAGATGGTGGTTATGTGAGCCTCCTCTCTCAGCCTTTATTGCAGACCTCCACTCTCCTCCTCTAGGCATCACTTCCTCTACCAGCAGCAGCTCCCACCGACAGCTCCTCCACGCCCCTCCTAGTTGTGCTTAGATGCTCCCGGACCTCAGTCCACTCCTAAGCTCCTGAATGTCATGTATCAAGCCTTAGGTCTCACTACGCGAGGGTGCTTTGTCAAGCTGCTGCTCCGCTGTGCCTTTGTTTGGGTCCACCCCTTCCTAATATAGTCGTGGAGGTGGAGCACTCACATCACTTTAGTTATGGGTCCATATGTACCTCTATTTGCCTTCACTCGAGCTGCTGAATCCCGAAATCACACTATGACTGCCACTTGTCACTTCTCCTTGCTTCCTCTATTGTCACCGTGGAATTAGAGTTGTTGTGACCCATAACTTTCATTGTCCAACTTGCTTCACCTTGTGTATATATATACATGTTCCTCTGCAAGCTCGTACATTCTGTGATGATGGCTTCAAGCTGTCTCATCGGGCTCTGGACCCAAGTTCCGGAGCAGCCTCTCATTAAAAATGGGGGCAATCTCAGTCCGCATGGGTTTGAGCCCAAGCAGCCCTCATAGGGCTTCAATACAATGCGGATAAGCCAAGCCCTTTGCTATCTGGAGGGCTGCCAATTCGGAGGCTTCAAAGCCTTAAAGCTTCAGTCTGTTGTTGGAGGCAAGAGTCACAGCCAGACCTTAAAAAGGTCCGAGCTGCACTCACTTGTTCTGGTTATAGGTTGAAGAATTCCCAGCCATGGTCTTTCTCTACGTTTTGTTTTTTCCACTGTGGGCTCCCACATTAAAAATAGGCAGCCAAATGGCTACAGCTAACTCCTGGACATCCATTGGTTGTCTTTTTTCTGTCTGGCACCCGTTCTGAGGGGTGCCAGCTCAGTGCTAAGGCTGAGGGGGGAAAGAACAACTCGTGATAATCACGAGCTAAAATCTCGACAGACTCAGAGCAGGATGCAAAAAGTACCCCGACTCTAGCGATTTTTAATTAAAATTTTGTCAAATAAAAAAATCTAAAAAAACTTCATGCGCGTGGCATAGGTGCCCACCTACTCAGAGAAAATTTTTCAAAGCTAACAGAAATCATTTACGCCACCTAAAAATTATAGGCGCAAACTACAAAATACAGAGTTTCTCAAAATCTTGATTCACTTTTTCATTTTTTTATTTATTTTTATTTTTTTTTACCTTTTTTCCCATTGGCCTAACAGCGCCCTTTTGAAGGTTGTGGCTCCAAGGCCCAACCATGAACTGTTGAAATGCAGACCAGAGTCCAAATCCAAATGGATTCAGGGCATGGTAGGGTTGTGCAACCTCACGAAAAATGACCCTCACCACCCTACTCACCAGATGTGCAAAATGGAAACGAGTTTCCCCCTTTCCCACGGGAAGAAGCAGTGCCTCGTCAAGCCGCGAGGCTGTTGCTTCTTCAAAAACCAGAAAACAAAAAAATCATGTCATCCTTGCATAGGGGTCATGCTAACCTTCGCGCGGCCGATTTCGGCCGTGTGATCTACGCGATTGACGGTCAACGCGATTGACGGTCAATTTCGACCACACTGAAAGCAAGGTGGCGGCCAGCTCCAAAAGGAGCTCTGCCCAGCAGGGCACGGCGTTTCGGATTCGACCCCGGTGTCCGTCGGGTAGCAGTCTGGTGTTGTAACCTATTTGGCTAGCTCCTATCACGATATCGATAGGAGCAACTCTTCTATATGAAGAGCTCGGCCCCAGTCATTCTCCCTGCGTGTGGCCTTGCAGGCCCTGCCCGCCTGAGGCTCTGCAGATCCTGCTAGCCTGAAGCCTAATAAGCTTGCTGGCAAGCCCTGCCCCATCGATTGGCCGCTTGACCGCGGCTTGGTTGGCCACCTAACCAGGTAGGCCTCGGCATCAGTCTGTCGGCCCCTTGGCTCGCAGTCAACCCCTGCAGGCCCAAGAAAAAAAAAAAAATCTCTTATTTCTCCTGTGTCGTGGCCCTATACCCGGCGCATCCCTCATTTTTAGCATTCTCAAACCCTGAATCGCGCGGCTGCTAAGCCGCTCGATATTACTCTAGGTAGAATAAGTCTAGTTCTACCACTTCCATGTTCGTACGCCTCTGCAGCTTCGACAAGAGCGGAGTACTGCCAATCACTTTCGTTATTCCCGGACGCCACACGCGTTCGGATTAATGTTCAAAAACTTTTAGTCTGTCGGTCATATGTCTGTCTCTTATACACATCTAGATGTGTATAAGAGACAGGCTCGATATTACTCTAGGTAGAATAAGTCTAGTTCTACCACTTCCATGTTCGTACGCCTCTGCAGCTTCGACAAGAGCGGAGTACTGCCAATCACTTTCGTTATTCCCGGACGCCACACGCGTTCGGATTAATGTTCAAAAACTTTTAGTCTGTCGGTCATATGTCAGGCCTGAATAAACTTTGGCACCGTCAGTCTCATCAAGTTCTTTAATTGAACGAAAACGCCGGACAATGTCCGACATTGAAAATCCCCGACAAATACCCTTGTCAGGGTATTTGCCCCGACACCGGTTTCCTATGACGAACATGTGCCTCTTGCCACTCTTGGTGGTAACGAGGGTATCCATAAAGTCCATGAAGACACTATCTCCCCAACTAGCAGAAATGGGTAATGGCTTCAGTAACGCAAGTTGAGCTTGAGTTCACGGCTAATCCCGCTGAAAGACTTGACAAGTCTGAATGTACTTCTTTACATCGTCAAGCATACCAGGCCACCCGAACCGCTACACTATATTAGCACTAGTCTTCTTGTAGCCGGATTGGCTAGTCGTGTCATGACATTCGCCTAGAAACAAACTACTCAAAATCTCACTAGATGGAACAACGAATCTTTTGAACCCTACCTTTTCAAGAAAGAGTAACTAATCCACCATCACAAGCTCATTTGATGCGGCATTGTCTTAGGCCTCGAGTTTGAGCCTGATGTCCATCGTGACGGGGTCTTCCTTGTAGGCTTCCACCATTGAGTTGCATCGTCGGATAAGCCAAAATCAGTTATTAGCGCACCTAGGTTCTTTTCCCTACGTGAAGCGCCTCAACAACCTTATTGTACTCTCCCTTCACATAGTCTAGCTTGATGTCACACTGATCAATGACTTCAATCCAGCATTTGAGTACATCGGCGAGAACAAGTTGTGTCGCGATCCACTTGAGTGTCTGATGGTCAATTCTCAAATAGAAGAACCTTCCTAACGTATAGTGTCTCCAGTGGACAAGGGCTTTGTAGAAGGCATAGAGTTCCCTTTCATAGGTGGACTTCGCCAATTTAGTAGATGATATTTTGTTACTCGTGTACTCGATAGACCTTAATTTTTTCCCTTCTTGTTCGGTCAGCACTGCGCCAATACCATGTGTCATATTGGTTTGCGTCAATGCTTAGAACGAATGGCTTCTTCGTGTTGAGGACCATGAGAATCTCATGATGTGTGAGGGGATACTTCAATCTTTTGAAAGCAGCCTACGAAACACCCGCGGACGCGTCCGCGGGGTCGAGCTCGGAGGGCGGCCACATATATGGTCGCGTCCGCGGCTGGCCTCGTTCGCGCCGCGGACGTGAATTTACCGTATTTTTCCTAATTTATTTAATGAGCCAAATATATATATATATATATGGGGTTGTAGCGATTTTCAATCCTTGCAACGAGGGTTGTAAGGCCGAACGTACGGAGGCCCCGAAGCTGACCCCCGAACGTTCGGGCATTTGGGCCCCCGTACGGGGCCTGAACCTAAAGTAGTTCGGACCCCGCAAAAAAATATTGCGACACCTAAATTGTTTTTTTTTTTTCTGATTTTTTTGTTTGTGAGTTCTTTGTGATGTAAGGTATCTCCCTCTCAATTTTCAAGGCATTCTGTTGAGCCAAAAAACAATGAAAAATCGGCAAAGCTGGTGGTGTCAAAACTTGCTTTCATTGCTCACTCGCTCAATGTATCTTCCCATGTTCTAGTGGAAGATTCGTTCTCATCTTGCCCAAGTATGAGCACAGGCAGCAGATGCTTTAATATCCATGTATCTTCCCTGGTTATAGCGAAAGGTTCATTCTCATTAGGCGTAACTGGTGAGAGGAAAATGTGCAACTAAATCAAATCATCGCCACGATCACCTTCGGTGTTAGATTGTGGTCGACATTGAAACTTAGGGTCGCTTCGTCATCATCAAGCCCATGGCCGTCATCATAAAAAGCGTGCTTTTCGCGGGCCTCACCCCCATCCGGCACATCGCGATTGCCTTCATCTGAATAGTCGTGTTGTTCCTCATGCTTATCTTCATACTCGTCGTCATGGTTGTGAAGATCAAGCTCTTCTAGGCGCTTTCCGCGGTGTTTTTTTTTATGATTGGTGCCTTTCCTCGGAGTGTTCGTCACATCGAAATGATTCTCAGGGTGATCCCCGCGTCCAAGGCCGCAATTTTCTTCTCATTATAGTTGCCTTCGATACCTTCAAAGAAATTGGATGAATGTGGTCAAGGTTTGCGCCAGGTATATTGAAGCGGTAAGTAACAACGAGCGAGAGCACAGGCCAAGCAACGAGTTTGCGCAACAGTGAGATAGAGGGGTAAAGAAAGAGGTGGGGAAGGAGTGATAAAGAAGAAAAAAACGGTAGAAAAAAAACCCTTGTGCTCTATTCGAAGTGCAGACAAAAACGCAGCAAAACTCAACAAAAGACAACGCGTGTGGTAACCCCTCGCAAGAAAAAAAAGGAATAGCAGGGCGCGTACATGATCAAGCTCTGTTGTGCAGTAACAATTTGGTAAAGTGGATCAACAGTGTGACTTGAGAAGGTGATCAGGCTCTGCAAAGGGGCTTCTGCTGCAGATTGTCAGTGGAGACCCGTTAGGAGGTCGTTATACTCAATCTTGACCGCGGTTTGACCATCTGTATTACGTTTTGGCCACCATTGCGGGGCCCTTAGGACAACGAAGACAACAAGGTCATCTCGAGCAAGTCTCATAGCACCCTTCTTGTATATGAGAAACTCAATGACCTCTACTTCTACCCTTCTTACTCTAATCTTGCCTGATAGGTTTGGAGAGGAAGGCGGTAGGCAGGCTTGCAACCCATAATCCGCAATAAGACCTTGTGGGAGGTCAACCCATCGATTGTGGGAGCTCTGCCGAAACCAAGGAGGGGTTCTGGAGGCAGGAAACACTCTGGTATAATTTTCATTTTACACAAGTGATCCCGTACTCCCTTAATTTTAGTACGTTCTATTTTTTACTAAGAACATGATTGAAATTATTTACTTTTTTATTTTATTTTATTTTTCAAATTTCATTATGAATTCAGGGAAATAAAGTATTCATGAAAATCAAATTATTTATCTGTTTGAACTAAGAGAAAAGGAAAAGGAGGAAAATGGGAAGAAGGTGTTTTGCTTTCGTTTGATCAGCTCAACCAAAGGCTGAATCACCCTAAGTTGAGTGGTCCAATGTTATATTTTATTTTTGTTTGTTGAGCTGAATGTATGACTTTTAGAGGTTGGGCTTATCGTAAGTTTGACAGTACGGTTGCTTGTTTCTTTTGTTTTTTTTTAGCAGGACGGACACCCTAAGTTGGGAGGCTTATATTCTTGGTGTTTTTTTGGGTTGTTGAAACAGAATTGGGGATATTTTAAGTTGTCTGGATCCAGTTCTGTGTATTTTTTTCGAAGGGGGACAACGACATGAGACTAAGCGTACCCCTAAGTTGAGACGACCTAGTCATAAACTATGAATTTAACAGTGAATCAGAATATAAATTTATATATATACAATATATATATATACAGGGTTGCCGGCATTTGGGACGGGCCGAACGCCCGAACCCGAACGCCCGAACATACGGGACCCTTTCGGAAGCCGTTCGGCCGTTCGGGCCGAACGCGGATTAAAAAAAAAAAAAAAAAAAAAAAAAAATTAAAAAATTCCTCAAAAAAACAGTGGTATGGAAAAAACTAACTGAACAACATTTGCCTGGGCACTACATCCAAATTCTTTACCAAATTTGAATTAAAAATCAAATACAGAAAATAAACACTATGATAAAAATAAGAAAAAATGAAAAGATAAGTAAAATGAGTGAGTGTGCCAGCACCTTTTCGATACCGCCATCTTTGCCGATTTGTAATTATTTTTTGGCACTGATAAATGCCCTGAAAATTTACAGATATGTATTTTACATAATCAATAACTCATCAATTTATTTTCAAAAAATAATTATTTTTTTTAGGCCCCAAAATAAAGTGAAAACAAAAAGTAAAAAGTGAAAAATAACAAAATAATAAGTGGGCTAGCACATTTTGACACCCCCATCTTTGATGATTTTTAATGTTGTTTTGTCTTTGGAGAATGGCTTCAAAAATTTATAGGCGTGTAGGATACATCATAGAGAACTCACAAAAAAACATTCAGAGAAAAAAACTTATTTTTAGGCCCCGAAATGTTTTTTGACGGGGGCCGAACCTCGAGGTGTTCGGCCCCCGAACGAGACCCCGAACGCTCGGTCAGGTAACCGTGTATATATATATATATATATATATATAGCCTCCTGATGAG
>BFEA01000016.1:6070931-6082741 GCA_003427395.1 Chara braunii | reverse complement strand
GAGAGAGAGAGAGAGAGAGAGAGAGAGAGAGAGAGAGAGAGAGAGAGAGAGAGAGAGGCGGGGGGAGATGCGTTGTGGGAGACGAAAACTCATCAGCGCCTGCTGATGATCTTGCAGAAGTTTTGATTCCACAATTTTGGCGATTCTTTTTTTTGTTGCTTTTTCGATGTTGGTAACCTGGCCGGAGAGTTTTTTGGGGGCTGGTTCTCTACCTATTCCTACCACTGTTATTTTTTTATTTTCCGTTTCAAGGCGATGATGTATGTATGGACTTACGAGCACGAATGGACATATTGTATGTGCACTCCTGGGGGTCATCCGTTAAAATTGGAACGATACAGAAGATTGTCGTGACCCCTGCGTCGTGGTGAGGATGACACGCTCAAAATGATCCAAGTAGAAAGAAATGATACAGGAATAGGCGCGAAAAGAAATGGAAAAGGAAAATAAAAATTATGAATGGGACCGACTAACGGCTGGATGGGATATTCCGGGATCGGTAGTATTGAAAATCTCGTTGTAGGCTTTTTTATATTTTTTTCGCCTAAATAAATACATAAAGTAGGAACAAAAATTCCCCAATTTCCGCTTGTTGCGTGAGAAAATTCCATTGACAGAATCGAACAGGTCGTACTAGTGGCAATAGGGGAATTTTTCTAGTTACGGAAAAACGTGGACGATTATAATGAGAAAAGAACTGGATGATGTCACTGGCGGATGGCTCCGCTGTTTGTTTGTTTTGTTTGTTTGTTTGTTTTTTTTTTTGTTTTTTTTTTTCTTTTCCCAATTTTTATTGCTCCGCTGTTTGTTGGTATGAGTCGTAACTTAGAACAGAGTTGGAGAAATATAAGGGAGGAGGAGATGATAGGATATTCGCTCGAGGACAGCCTTATGACTAATGTGGCCGTCAGGACGACGATTAATGCACATTCGCGCCCGTATATGACCTTTACCGGAGAAGGATTGAGTTTGTTCATGAGTAACGTGAGACCTGTGACATTGTGGGAGTCAAATGCTTGAGTGGAAGTAGGAGTACGTTCTGTGGTGTGCGTCGGGAGAATGACTCTGATTCTTGCCCCACCGGGGATTTCTTGATGTTCTTTTCTCCCTTGTATTTTGTTTCTTTCCTTTGTGAGAGGTGAAAGTAACCGGTTCTTATGTAATTTCACCCGGAGAATGTTGATGTTGTCTGATTCGTTTCTCTCTTTCGTGTCAAATTGTCTCAGGTTCTGGTCTAATGTGCTGATCACGTTTAGAATAGGACCTGAAGGGGAGTGTGTGTGTGTGTGTGTGTGTGTGTGTGTGTGTGTGTGTGTGTGTGTGTGTGTGTGTGTGTGTGTGTGTGTGTGTGTGNGTGTGTGTGTGTGTGTGTGTGTGTGTGTGTGTGTGTGTGTGTGTGTGTGTGTGTGTGTGTGTGTGTGTGTGTGTGTGTGACCTGAACGGGAGTGTGTGTGTGTGTGTGTGTGTGTGTGTGTGTGTGTGTGTACTGCCATCTACGACTTGAGCTAGCTCACTGCTGCCGGTTTTGGTCGGGGCTGTCACTTTGCGGCCATCCTGTGTCCCTACTGCCAGCGGTGTGTGTGGAGTGTGTTTTCTGGCTGGGCGGGGCCCCTTTCTTTCTCTCGTGGGGTTTTAGATGACTTATGATCGGGTGTGGACCTGCAATCTGTAGAGTCTTTCGTCTGATGCGGGTGACTGATAGTCTGCTTTGATTGTCATCACAGGCGCCCTTGAGGGCATTGGTTAATACCCTCCTCAGGGTATCGGCTGTGGGGCAGTTGTTGATGATGAAACGCATTTGGGGGAAGATGGATTATGACTTACACTCTGCCACAGGGGGAAGATGGATTATGACTTACACTCTGTCACAGCCCCTCTGATTCTTGTCCTTTTCTCCCTTTCTGCCTCCGTTTCACCGGGCAGCTCGACGATCCATATATGTATGAATTATTTGATTGAGAAACATAGTGCGAATTTTTTATTTTTATTTTCATTCCTCCCCCCCCCCGGATCAGATATGAATACAATGAAAACATGTTGATTTGATTGAACATTCAATGAATACAAAAGAAACATATTGAATCATCTTGATTTCAGTGAATGCAAGGGAGACATAGTCGATACTATGCTAATTTCAAATACATTGTCACATACCTGTGAGCTGAAAGAGCGCATTTGCGGAAAGAAATGAAGAAAAGAGAAAACATGTTGCACATTGAGCCCGTTTCGGGCCTCGCCACACCTATCCCGAAAACACCGATTTGGAGAGCAAATGCATAGCCACACCAACTCTCCAAATCGGTGTCAGAAAAAAATTCGAGAGTGGCCAGAACTCGGTTTTCAGGAGTGCTCGCGAACTGTGGTCGTTGCCCCACCTGCAAAGTTGCCACTTTCGAGAGTGGTCCGCTACACCTCCGATTGTGGCCTGAATTTCGAGAGTGTGCCGCGACGGACAACCATCTGCGGTCAGCGTTTTGTCGAGTTGGTTCGAGAGACTCTCGAACCGAGGCCTCTGTCCACTACTCACTACATGCACAAAAGACAAAAAATATGGCGATGTATCTTTCCATGGTCTAGGAGAAAATTCATTCTCATTTTGCACATTCAGTGAGTAGTGGAGCAAGGCCCTTGCACCGCCACACTGCACTCTCGAAAAACGCAGGTCTTTTCCGACACAGTGGAGAGTGCGCCCTTTGAGAGCGCAGTGCGGCGACGAGGCCTCTCAAACCGGTTTTCGCGATTTCCAGAGTTCGAGAGCACTCTCGAACATTTTCCTGTTTTCGGGATAGGTGTGGTGAGGCCCTTCTTTTGGGCAATACAAGGTCTCCCAAAGGCCCTGTGATGCGGAACCCGCCAGGGAACACGTTGGAATCTGTTGAATCTCCGTTGACCCCTTCCCTGTAGATCCCCGCTTCTCATGCACTAACAGGCCATTCCAGTTTATAGGATAGACGCGGTCAGAGATGCATCCAGCGCTCACAGTCACGGAGTGAACTGGAAGTCACAAGGAATTCAGATTCGGAGCTGGAATATCAATGGTATGGGGAGCATACTAATAAAAGAAGGCAAACGAAACGATATTCTGAAGGGTCTTAAACCACCAGTAAATGGCCCCAGCCAAGTTGAGAATCCGATTGAGAGCCTCTTCTAAAATTCCGGAGGCTTGGGACAGAGTGTCCAAAGGGGTAGTAGAAAAAAAAGTGGGGTGGCACTAGGCCCAGTCCTGAACAAAAAACAAGCTTCCTAGACTTAAATCACCAGTTCATGGCCCCATCCAAGTTGAGAATCCGGTTGGGCCTCTCCTAAAACTTCGGAGGTTCGGGTCAGGGTATCCATATGGGCACTAGAAAAAAGAAGTGGGGTGGCACTAGGCCTAGTCCTGAACAAAAAGAAAAAGGTTTTAAGTTTAGATTGTTTTGGATTGAATCGTGGATCGGGGTTCCACACCCATTCCAAGGGATCGATGGGGAGGGCCTCTACGACTATCTCTGCAAAGAACGCCCGCCTTTGCTCACCGTCCTCAAGCACTCGGATTCTATGTAGCTCGTCCTTCTGGACCCATTGGAAGGGATCACTGCTCCCTACCAATCTTCCATTCCCTTCTACGCTGTACCATTCGATCAGCGCCTCCTCCGGTTGGGCCATGTGAGTAAGACCGACCCTGTTTCCCCTCCCTTCCTTGGCAACCCAGTCCCCCTACTTCAGCACCCTTTGCGTAAGATGAGCCACCACCCCACCGGGAGGGCCTCCGTTATTTCCTCGTAAGCAGTGTCTACGTTATGGCAATATCTTAGTTTCTCCCTCAACCTCTTCGGGGTCTTCCAATTTTTCTTTTCCTCATCCCAGAGGTCTCCAACTTTCAACACTCCATTCTTCACCCATCCTTTCCATGGGGTATTAGAGCTGCAAAAAATCTGACCACGTTCGTTGGAGATCCAACGGTTCCCGAAAAGGGGTTGTCTTGCCACTTCTTCCCACCCAACGGGAGGAGGGCGATTTGGGGGTGGAAGCTTCTTCCGGATTTTTAACACACGGGGCCAGAAATTGTCTCGTCGTCCTTCCACGCCCTGCGAGCGCCGTGGAATCCTCCAATAACGGTCATCTAACCAGCGGAGCGGGTGGATGGTTCGGGGGGCCTCAGGGGCTAGACGTGCAATTTGTTATAATGCGAGCGGCCTCCACACCGAGGGATTTTCGAAGATCAGTCGTAACACCCACTGTAGACTGAGGGCTTGGGATTGGCCTAAAGGGTCTAAAATACCAAGGCCGCCCTTTGCCTTAGGTTGTATGTTGAGTCCCACGCCACCCTACTTATAGCGTTGGGGTTTTCGCTGTCTCCTCTCCATAAATAGGCTGCCACCTTTCTCTTCAGGGTTCTCTGGGTGTCTGGGCTCAGCGGCCAAAGAACTGATTTGTACCACAAGGTGGCTAACACTACATTGTTAATAATCAAGGCCCGACCGAAGAGGGATGTGTGCTGATGGTTCCATTGCGATAGTTTGGCAAATACCGGGCTTGATAGCCATCCGTCGTTCTCAGGGGGTTTGCCTAAAACTGTCATCTTAACTACCAAGATTCGTATTGGGGTTTCCGGGGCTGACCAGGAGACTTGGTGTCCTTTCGGCGGGCGGCCCCCTTGATGATGGAGCCACCATCCTATTGTTTTCTGTCCCCAATTGATGGCCATGTCAGAGAGGGTGCCGAAAAGATCCATCAGTCTATGAATCGCCTCCATATTTTGATGCGTGGCATCAGCCAAGATTGTAAGGTCATCCGCGAACAGCGAGCAGATCGGAACTGCCTCCTCAGGGATGCCGGGCCTCTATGGCTATCTCTGCAAAGAACGCCCGCCTTTGCTCACCTTCCTCGAGCACCCGGATTCTATTAGCTCGTCCTTCTGGACCCATTGGAGGGGATCACTGCTCCTTACCAATCTCCCATTCCCTTGTACGCTGTACCATTCGATCAGCGCCTCCTCCGGTCGGACCATGTGAGTAAGACCGACCCTGTTTCCCCTCCCTTCCTTGGCAACCCAGTCCCCCTCCTTCAGCACCCTTCCTTTGCGTAAGATGAGCCACCACCCCATCGGGAGGGCCTCTGTTATTTCCTCGAAAGCAGTCTCTACATTATGACAATATCTTATTTCCTCCCTCAACCTCTCCGGGGTCTTCCAATCTTTCTTTTCCTCATCCCAGAGGTCTCCAACTTTCGACACTCCATTCTTCACTCATCCTTTCCATGGGGTATCAGAGCGGAGGTTGGCATAGGTCTTCCTCGATCCGAAATGACCCTCTACATCATGACATTCCCCTAGTATGAGATTGCAAACTTCTTCATTGATTGGAATACACAGTCTGTCCTCCTTGTCAGTCTTCTCGAAAAGCAGTCCATTGACCATTCTATAATTGGGTTCCTCACGGGGTGCAACCTGCACCTATATTTGATTATAGATTTATGTTCCTTATAAGCGTTCTTAATTCTTTGCAGCAGCTTGGCACCTGCTTCTAGATAAGTGACAATAGCTCCAAAGAAGTCTTCGCGTTAACTAAGTGCATCAGCGATGACATTGTACTTACCTTTGACAAGCTTGAGCTTGAGTTTGGAGTCAAACTTATTGATTGAAGTGGCCCACCTAGCTACCTCAGTGGACATCTGGGCCAAAGTCTTCAGCCAACGCAGTGTGTCGAGGTCAAAATAGACCTTAAAATGCCGACCTAACAGCTAGTGCCTCCAATGGGCTAAGGTTTCTTTGAGCGCGGAGAGTTCTCTCTCGTAAGTTGACGCAGCAACCTTCTCACACGGTGGTCTACGTGACATTAACTCGACGGGCCTGTAACCATTGGCGTCGTTTTGCTGTAAGACTGGGCCAATGCCATATTGACTTACATCCATAGTTATAATAAATGGGAGTGGCGAATCAACTTTTTTAGGATCGGGTATTTAATTAGACACTTTTTTTGTTTCTTGAAAGCGGACGTGCAGTCTTTGTCCCACTTCCAAACAGCTTCCTTCTGTAGAAGTCTTTGTAACGGTGCAACTACCGTAGTGAAGTTATGTACGTACTTCCAATTGTAATTGGCTAGACCAAGGAATGATCGCAGTTTAGTCAAAGTATGCGGGGTTGACCAATCTTTAAGTGTTGCAATTTTTGCATCTTCCTATCTAACTCCGTTTCCGTCTACGACATGGCCTAAGTACAAAACTTGACGCTTGACCCATTCACACTTCTTGGGGTGTAACTTGAACTTAGCTTCTCGAAGCTTGTTCACGATAAGTCGAAGGTGCCCATGATGCTTCTCTCTAGAGACTTACTAAACATCAAACTTAGCTTCGAAGCTTGTTCACGATAAGTCGAAGGTGCCCATGATGCTCCTCTCTAGAGACTTACTAAACATCAAACTTAGCTTCTCAAAGCTTGTTGATGATAAGTCGAAGGTGCCTTTGATACTCCTCTCTAGAGACTTGCTAATCATTGAAATGTCATCTAAGTAGACGACTACAAACTTGTCTAACCATTCCCTGAACGATTGTTCATACACCTTTGGAATGTGGCAGGGGCATTGGTCAGCCCACATCGCATGACCCCAAACTCGTACCTTGTCCGCGAGAGTGGCGCCAACAGTATCGAAATTTTAAATAGGAAGGGCAGCACTATCGAAAAGTTAGATAGGGAGGGCAGCACTATTGAAAAGCTAAATAGGAAGGTCGGAGCATACTTTTGCTCAAGGGACCCAAATAAAGTAAAATACGTACCAAAGGTAGCTTAAAACCACCAGTTCACGCCTGCGCACTGTTCATCGTGTTGCAGTAAACTGCGACCGGGCCTGGTGGGTTCAGCAGAGGGCCGGTAAAGGCTTGGCAGCCTTGTCTCGTTGGGCCCCCCAAAAAACTTCATTGTGTGCCTAGGTCCAACTGTTGGGCAGAAGCCACACAAGTGAAAACGTTTGCACTGCAAAGGAAAAGAAAAACATGGAAACAAACGAAAACAATAACGTTACAAAAACAACACATGACTCGCACAAGGCAATAGAAAAGGTACAGACCGTTAAAAAAAAAAAAAAAAAGGAGGGGAAGAGGAAACGACAAAAAGAAAAAGCAGCAACGGCTACGTGCATCTGCATTGCACCAGAAAGGGCCTGACTCAACTACTGACCGGTGTGCAAAATGTGAACGAATCTTCCGCTAGAACATGGGAAGATACGCGCCATATTTTTTGTCTTTTGTTTTGTATTGGTTTTTTTTTTTTTTGTTTTTGTTTTTTTGTGAATGTGGTGAATGGCAGAGCGAGGCCCAGAGGCCTTGTGGCGAAAGGTCTCTTGCCGCCACTCATCAAATGTGCAAATTGATAGTGAATCTCTTTCGTAAACATGGAAAGATGCACTGTCGTAGTTTTTTTCGTTTTTTTTTTTCCAGAAACCATCGCAGTTTCTGTCTATTGTGCATGTGGGAAGTGGTAAAGTGAGTCCGCACTTAGTTTGTGGTTGTTGTCAGATTCATGAAGGTGTGACCGTAATAGCAGTCAGATGCATTTCGAAGAGTGAATGTGCTCTGATTCGGGATGAAGGCATCCATGTCTCTCGGGTTTTGTACAGTCATAATGAGGGCATACTTGCACTGGTAGTTTTTAAATGTATCTGGCTGCTATTACAGTCGAATGTGGATGAATCACGTCAACATCTATATGAAAGAAGTTCCTGGTGTGAGTATGCCCTGTCTCTTTTTTTCTTTTCTTTTTTCTATGAAAGGCCTGGAGTTATCATCATTGAAGTGTCGGCCCCCTGGTATTCAGAACTATCCCATTCTTTTCAGTGGCCTCATGGATTCAAACTTCAGTCTATATTTCAATAGTTGAGTAGTGTATGGATCGACCTCACAGTCCAAATCTGTAGGAATCTCAGCCCACTGTGCCCTGCCTTGCTGGCAAGGCGGGAAATAAAAAAAGAAGAAAAGAAATGAGAATTACGTGAGTGAATAAAAGTCAAAGAAACGAGGTACGGCCTCCTTTTCGTTCCATTGGGTGGCAGTAGGTTCAGCACTTAGTTTTCAGAGTGGTTGGTACCGGTGCCATCCTGAATTTGCCAAGCGGTGGTACCAAGCACTTTCAGGCTTGGCAAAATTATTTTCTTGGTTCGTCAAACTAGGTACGGGTGAACTGGTGGTTTAAATTACGAGCCAGCGTTCCTCCGGGGAGGTCGGGGATCTTGGACCCAACACAGGAATTAAACCACCTACTTGGCCCAGCTATCGGTCGCGGGAAAAAAATAGAGTAGAAACATTTCTAGTCGGAATAGAGTAGAAACGTTTCTAGTCGGATGAATTTGGGCGCTCCTGTAGTGGTCCGTATTGTGGCTTGTATACGGGCACAACTTTAGGAAGTACTGGTGGTTTAAGGCACTTCAAGCAAAAATGGGTGGTGAAGATTCTAACCAAACAATCCCTGGCAGGGGACAAAAGGGCACCACAAGTGGTTAACAGGGAACCCCACTTTCATCTTTCAGCCCATATGTTAGCCTCCCAAACACTGCTAAGTTTGGTCTTTGTTGGAGCCCGGGAGATTACTATTTTGGCAAGCTCTGAAAATCCTGATCATCCTGAAAAACTGTTGAGGGGTGAATTTTTGGATGGAAACACATTTTTGCCTCAGGGTTTTTGGCTCCTTTTGGTCTTTTCCCCCCCTTTCTTATGCTGTTGGTTAATTTGCTGTCCGCTCTTTTAGAAAAAGCAGGAGATAGGAAAGTGACATGTATTGGTGACAAGTCTGGTGTAAAAGGTGTGGGAGTTTTGTTATAAACACCATGCAATAACCCTATGACTGAGGCAAAAATTCTATGTCAATGGCGAAGGTCAAATGTGCAATTCAAGGTAACCCTGATACGGCCTCGTTAATCAGATGCAAGGTGGCAGACATCAATCACATCCGTCTGGTGTGGAAGGACTGGCACAACTCGGAATCAGCACTGGGGAGGCAGATCACTCAAGTGGAGCAGAGTCCCATATGGTCGTGATGGTCAGTAGTGTATTCAACAACAATGGATGAGAAAGCAGAGGGGCGGTTACACAGACTTAAGGCCGACATAGACGTGGAATTCCAGTATCTTTCTTTTGATTCCTGTTTAAAATAGCAAAGCTGACAGGTTCAGCGATGGAACCTGAGAGGAACTTGTGAGAAAGGCAAGCTGATTGTCAATCCTTCTTAAATATGAAGCAATCAATGCTGTTCAAGGGTGCTTTGGCGGCTGAACAGAAGTAAGCGTGAGGCTCGGTGAGGGTGTAAATGTTCTATATTCATGCCTTGCCGGAAGGAACTGGGTTGGCGCTCCCCATAAGAGATATGGAGCCAGGACCATAAGGACCTGTTTGAACAAAAAAAAAGAGAGAGAGAAAAGAATGCAGAGATGATCCTCACCCAAAAGATGTTTGTGTTGCAGTCCTCTACAACATTTTTCTTCTCTTTTTCCTTCTTCGAGCCTGGCTGAATGTGATACACTTGTCTGGGTGGACAATCCTGGATAGGCCACGGGGGAGAGACTCCGATATCTGGGAGACAGCACATGAGGACGAACGTCCTCCTCTTTTTTGTTGTCCCCCTCCCCCCCCCCCGTTTCAGAGGAAAGGAGGAAGTCAACCGGGGGGAATCAGTCATTGTTGTTACTTGGTGGTATGTGCATGTGGAAGGGCTTGCTTTGGCACATGAGCAGGCACACACCGAAGTTGGTGCGACATGCACACAGCAGGACGACGACAACCTGGACGACAATGATTGATTTCCCAATTATTGTCGTTGTCCTCCTGGTTGAAGGATGGCAAATGGAGGCAGACAAGTGGCGGCATCGATTGATTGTGACAATGGTGATCCATTTGTCGATTGTTGTTCTTGTCCTTCCAGTTGAAGGATGACAAATGGAGAAATGCCAAGGAGGAAGATCAGCATCCTCCTCCTCTTCCTCTTCCTCCTCCTCCTCAGCTACACCTTCTTCTTCTTCTTCTTCTTCTTCTTCTTCTTCTTCTTCGTTGTCATGGTCTTTGTTCTCCTTGTCCTCCATTTTGTCTTCACTCCGCTTCCTGCTCCCACTGCTCCTGCCTCCATTTCAACAGCCAGGGCCTGTGCTTTGATGTGGTTCCCCCCGTGCCAAAGTGGGCACTCATTGAGGAGGAGGACAACGAGCTAGGGAGCAGTGTCACCTCTCCCTCCTCACCTCTCTTCCTCTTTCTGATCCTCCGTGATCCTTGTCAGAGGAGGAGGAGGATTCCTGGTGGACTTCCTTCTGTGGGAGGACGGAGAAGAGGAGGAAGGATGCTCATTGTCCTCACAAACGTTCTCTGTGGTACCCTCCTGCTTGCTGTCCTTTTCCTGTTCATCCTCTTCTGTCTCCACCAGCTCGTCCCCTTCTCGTCCTCAGTTGGTCGCAAAGAGCCACCCGTTTTGACACGCTGAGTGACCCAACTGCCGTTGCCCCCCCCGCTGCTCCACCACTGCTCCCTCCGCACCTTCTGTGCGTAAAGTTGTAAACCATTTAGAGGAGGGCACAGGGTGAACTTTGATGTGTTGATACCAGAGCGCAGGGAAAAGGTTAATGGCCCCTTTGTGATATTTCGGTACTGGGCATACTGGCAATAGCGAGGTGCTTCGAAAACATGTATGACTGAAATGACATCCAGGGTATGGTGTTAAAGACAAATTCCATTTCCGGGGTGTATGACTGAGGTTGCTTTTTAGAGGTCATATTGTTAATCCAGACAAAAAAGTGGGGCATTCCATTAGTTCTCTTTCAGAAAAAAGAAGGAAAAAAGGGCGATCTAACATGGTGTTTCTAATAAATAAATATCTTAGAACATGGTTGCCGCAGTTATGGTATGCCTTTATTTCATGTCATACATAGAGATACGTCTGTGGCTACATATTACTGGTGTATATAAATGATAATTACTATCATAACAGCTATCACGGATGCAGTTTGTAATCCCTCCAGCTTACACGGGACCTTGGCAGTGTCTTGGTGTGGTATGCACGGCTTCCACACGGGCCCCTCCAGCGCCCAATATTGGTTCAGGGGTTGAAGTGTGCGAGTTTGGGGTGTATTCCCTCGTTTTTGGGGTTGTCTGCATTTTTCTGAGTTCATTTTTGGTTGTGTTCTCAGTATTTTGCGTGTTCTGAAACTTGAGTTCATTTTTGTCTGTTTCGTTTCAGTATTCCCAGCTGACTCAGATTTTTGTCCTCTTGTGAGGACACCTTTCCTGCTTCAGCAGAGGAGCCTGGGCGTCCAGTTGGGACCCAGGCAAGCCGTTTTGAGGACAGGAATACAGGACCAGGTTTGGGCCTGCATCCTGAACCGTCAGTCAGCATTACCATCAGACGGCCCAGGATGCAGACTGACGCAGGATCCGGTAGGCCCAGTGCTATGTATAGCTGGGCCAGCCTCCATTGGGTAGGCAGTATTCTGGAGTCATTTGACCACGCTGTGGGAGGAGCACTGGAGTTTTGCTGCAGAAGGCTAGGGTAGAGGGATAGGAGGACAGGGAGTAGACACCAAGAAGTGTCGAGGGAGAGAGGACTCATTTGAGGGCTTACCTGTCAGACACCATAGCTGGAGATTGTCTTCAGGCCACTCCACCTGCAGCACAGCTCAAGACGGCGTCTTTTCACTGGTCAGTCTCTGGTTACGAGAGAGGGAGAGAGAAGAGACTCATCTTCTTCTTCCCTGGTTCTGTCCTCCATATGCATCTATTCTTCTTCTTCTTCTTCTTCTTCTTCTGTGTGTGTGTGTGTGTGGGTGGGTGGGTGGGTGCGTGTGTGTGCGTGCGTGTGTGTG